>QVNW01001091.1:0-22544 GCA_014825475.1 Pseudomyrmex flavicornis
ATATATATATATATATGTTATATATATATATATATATATATATATATATATATATATATATATATTTCCGCACAACACTCTGCGAACGGCTCATATGACCTTATATTTATTCGTAGTTTAGTATATTCTAATTGTATTAAGTGTGTTAATGCAGTTCAGATCGATTACAAATGTATTATTAATTTTGTTAAATTTGTTTTACATCTTTTTCACGAAAAAATTATTTTCACCAAAACGTAATCAATTTTTTATGATAATAACTCTTTGAAAGAGTTTATTTTACTCTTTCTAAATTTAGCACACGGGTACTGATAACAACAGTTATTAACGCATACTTTTAATTCCACTCAAAGTAATTACAATTGATGCAAATGCGCGTACGTAACAAGTAAGGCGATCTCTCATCTAGTTTGCTAATTGTACGAATAATTCAGTTGCGGATAGTTTCGCGGCGAGTTCGCTTTAAACATTCGTTTCACGAAAGTTGGTTGGGTTGTTATACATTAACTGTGTACAAAGCTACATTACACGTCCGCATAATTGCTCGCCGCTGGCAACGTAGCGTTTCTCCAGGGAAGAAGTCGCTTTCGCGTATCCTGTGAAAAGACGCTATTCCGGCACATGCGTATATGTGTAATTACTTTTTACTGCAAGTTGATGGAAACACAGTTGTGGTTCGAAAACACGATGATGCTAATGTTTTTGTGCATAATCAGAAGTTACGCATTACGCATAAAAGAAAGACTATCACGTGAGGTGGGCTTATTTGCGTTCTGTGTGATTCTGGATGTTTTATTTATTTATTTTTTTTTTTTTCAACAAATGTTATACACATCAAAATATGTCTGCCCACTGTCTACCCACGGTTTACCTTCTCCTCGGAAAACGTTTATTTGCTTTGTAACGAAATACTTTTGTGACAAACTCCGAAGAGAGTAAGCTTCATATAAAGCTTAGACAGCGGCACTTTCCTTTGCAAAAGGGAGACTTTGCCAGCTGTCGTATTCTTTTCACAAACGCGAAGCCGGCACGCGACCTAACCATGTCCGTTCCGCCCTTCAACAGGCGACAGGATGTAAATTCAAGAACGATTCATATATATCGTCTCGGCTCATCCCACTTATGTAAAAAAAATAATGAAAGTAAGCCAACTGTTTCTAGTTGGAATCTCCATTGATTTCTGTATATGAACAACCATTCGCCGATTGATAACATCATCACCGAATGTGCGTATGAGCAGAATTTTTTCTTTTGTACTTTGCAGATGGTGAAACTAGCGTGAATAAAGACGAAAATTTATCGCACATTGCGAGAACACGCGTAATTTCTGCATTTAATTCAACCGCACTTAATGCAACCGTGTTTCCGTCTAATTGCGTAACGCATTTATTATCGGATTCACTCGTTGTAATGCAGTGCATGTGCGTCATTGCGATTAATTCACTGAAACGCGTGATGACTTCGTCATTGCTGAAATAAATATTTGCGGCACATAAAAATATCTCGTGCTTGTTAATTCATCAATTTGTTATTGAGTGAAATTTAATGATGTGGAATTTTTAAATCCGCATTGAGAGCGCGCCAAACACAACAGATACGGCACTTAATTAATGTAGAGATGCGTCTTGAACACTCAATTTAGTTTATATATTCCAGAGCGATGCAGCATGAGATAACAAAAAAAAAAAAAAAACTAGAGTGTGTGAAATTCGGCCAATAGGAACCAGATGCAGGGTGTTTTTTGCAATAATAAAGACGAGTTGTATGTCGAAACGTTTCGACTTGTATTTAAATCATCTTCAGTTGACAAAACTATAGAAAGATCAACACTTCATCAACATTTAATATAAGTTTAAAATATATGAACTAACAGATAGATCTAAGTTTGGAGAGGAGACAAGAACTGTCTAAAAAAAGAATAAATAAAATAAAATAAAATAAAGTAATTGCGGAATTTAAAGGTCTTTTTTCTTAAAAAATGTCTGAACCCATATTCGATATAGTCTAAAGTATGGGTTTGTGGCGTGTTTGTCACGCGAATTGCATCTTCGCGACGGCACGCGCGTGCACTCATCCGCGCAGTAAGTAGTGACAACGTGCGGTTTCGCTTTCATCTTGAACGCGGAGGAAGAAGCCCCGATACCATATGGCTCCAGAAGAAGCTTACACGACGGCGCGCGTTCGCAGGAAGGAAGCTTTCCAGCATGACCGTATTATGTTCTGTGTACCGAGAACACATTGCGACGAACACACGCGGATCGGGGAGAGGCCCCGTAAAAGCGGGGGCACGCGATGAGGGCACGTGTCCCCTTTTCTTCTTTAGGACATCGTTGTTCTCCTTTGTGTTGTCTTTAAGAGACCGGAAACGGGTGTCAATTGTCAGCTACTCGAAAGTCCTATTTACCGCCGGACACGGTCCAATCCTCCCGCGAGCGAATACGAGACGACGATGCGCGTGTGGTCTTTTGGTGGAGTGATCTTTTTTATCGGGATACGAGTGCAGTCAAAGATGCACCGTGTGCATAAATATAGTATCGATTGACATCTCTATTTGTGCACGTGTCTCAACTTCGCAGCAGAAATTCGAGAATAGCAGCAACATTTTTCTTACGGTTTCTCAGCTCTCGCACTTGTAGAATAGTTTTTCTTTTGTTTCTCGTTGTAATAGAGGACGAAATTATTGTTAGGTTTTTTGCTATTACAAGAAAATGTGACATTCCAAAAGAAAATGTGACGTTGATATCAGACCGATATTTAACGTTGATGTTAGACACACCGTCAGACATCTGTCGCCAATTAATACAATCGTCATTTCGGCGAGTTTCTCTTCGCGCGAGTTTCCTTGACACTCGTCTCATATCCGGATTCACGAAACGATGAAAGCATTGTCGATAAAATGGAAGTGGATGAATCTGCCGTTACAACGGTAATCCACATAAAAGGGGATCGCAAAGATAATCTTGACCCACACTACATGCCATTGCCTCGTCATCATTATTACCCGCCATCAGATTCATGATGCGACGTAACATCCTCAATTTTATAACCCAAATGCAACACAGTTTACTGTTCCGTGAAAATAGAACATAAACCACGCACATTATTGCAGTAATATCCCGGTTTTACTGATTCCGCGTTTTGTATCGAGAGAAAACTGTTGAGCTATAAACGGGTGTTTCTAGCGTTGCATTTTGATCTTTCGAGTTCTCTTACACGGCGCGCTCTTACGGATTGAATATACATCGCAAAATCGGGATCACAAATATCGTATCGTATTAAACTCGTAGCGACGATTCTAACAACAAATTGCAAATTGCCAGTTCAAAATGCTTGACTCGGATAATGCAAGTAACTGTGATTGACCTGTGGAATGCTTGACTTCCCTTCCCCCAGGGCAGCAGCGAGGTTCAGAGAGACTTCGCAGTTGAACTCTAACACGCTCGATTTAACGTCGTTTCTCTTTCCGACAAGAGAGGAACCGTGAAAACTGGCGCCTTTATAACATTGTGCAGAGGGCTTGTCAAAAAGCAAGATGTAAGAGCTCGTTATATATACGAAGCTCGAATTATATTGTATAATGTATCAAGTAAGATTAAAATTTTGAAAGATGAAGAGCGCAATATTAAAACATCACTTTTCACTTATTTTTTACTAAATCTCTCGCAAGTTTCGCGTCAAATTAGTTACTTGGTTTCGGAGTTAGGTTTTGCACATTTTTTGCGTTCTAGCAAATGTCATTTAGAAATAAAATTTAAAATTATATAGCTCAGTAAAATAAATCAATGAAAAAAAAAAAAAAAAAGTAACCCGATGAGCCTTAAGTTCACGGTGATAGTGGAAAATAAAATAATAATTTACATGTGAAAACGTCCAACACTACATGTAAATTATTATTTTATTTTCCACTACCACCTTGGACTTAAGATTCATCGGGTTACTTTTTTTTTTATTGAGTCATTTAGAAATTTCTTATGTTTATTTGACAACGACGCTTCTTCGAAAGAGGCGTCGCGACTTCTTTCAGATAGCGCGAAGTACTCATCGAAACGTGCTCATTACCCAATCCGCGTTATTCCTGTTATAGATTACAGAGTTATGTAAACCATGTCGTGCGACAACTCGCGGAACACACAAGAGAGAGGAAGATTCGCACGACGGAGGCGACGGTTTGCCAGGGCATCGTTAAGTCCTCGCGCCTCGCGAGGATTTCCAAGTCACATGGTTTTCCACATCGAGCGTGCGAAATGCACGCCGTTCGGCAACAATTAAACCTCCCATAGCTTTCGTGGCGAGGCATTGTCTCGCGGCGGGAAAGTGGCGCGAAAGTAAGAACCCGCAGGAGATATCTCTGCCGAGAGGTTTCTCAGCGGATTCGCGCGTAGAACGTAATCTCGACCGGATCGTTGAATCGCAGAGGATGATCCCGAAAGGACGATTCGCGTGGGATAAAACGGGAGGGGAAAAGGAGAGAGTGGCAATTGTGTTCGGATCAATCACAGAGTCCCCGGATTTTAATGACTGCGTCGTTCCGGATAGATCGTGTGAGATTAATTAAATATATAACGTGCGGAGCGTTTGGCGGGATCTCGTAATTGCGAGAAATTATATGGCAATTGCTGGATTTAATTGTAGTCGGTGTTGTTTAATTAAATGTTATTCTGGAATGATACTGCCGCGCTTAGCAATTTCAATTAGTATAATTATAGTCATCGACTCTCATCGGAGAAAACAGTATATCTATACTTCGCTAACAGCAGTGCGAAAGGTCAGCTATTATCGCGACGACGAGTGTCGTATGACTGGCGAATTACTTAAGGCCTGTGACACTTGAAAACGAACATTATCTGCTGACGATGTTTCAAGGTGGCTAATAATTCCGCACGGAATGCCGATCGAATTACGTGCGATTAGGCAAAGCCTTTGTGTCGCCACGTGTCGCAGGTGTCATCAGGCATCGTTTTCGCAACTGCGACCGCAGAGATAAGCAAAAGTGAATATTTTAATTATATGCAGATACACGTTATCATGTTTAGTCTGTGAGATTTCTTGCTTAGAATATTAACTTCATATCTCTCTCTCTCTCTTTCTCTCTCTCTCTCTCTCTCTGTGTGTGTGTGTGTGTGTATGTATGTATGTGTGTGTGTGTGTGTGTATGACGATTTGAGATTTGAAGTTCAAGCGATAAAACAGAGAAGAAGTAATTAAATATCCCTCGCAGATTGTCGAAACGTTTTGCAGATTTGTAAACTGCAGTGGTGCTCACTTAGACTTTATATCTTGTTAATTATTCCCGCAATCCGCAAGATCCCCTAAAGCGAGCTTACACCGCGGCGTTTCTCCCTCCACTTAGAAGCGAGGTTTTTGTTTTATCCCGTCCTCGCGCGCGAGATCCATCTTCGGCCGGAAACCGCGTGGAGAATGAACGAAACGAGACACGTGCTCGAATAACGACGGGTACCTGAAGACTCCATGAAGAAAAATAGCAGCTGAGAACCGAAAAGCACGTGCCGCGCATAAGAAAGGAGACACCGGGATTCAATAGGGCGTCGGGATAAGAAATTTTATGCAAGAACTTCTACCTGGAGACACACACATACACACGAACACGCTCTCTCTCTCTCACTCTTTGATAGTCATTGAAATCGGTGATGGTTTTCGTGAATTTGTATGGAAATGAACGCCAAATCTACAGAATGTTTGTAATATCCTAAAATGACCAAAGAGACAGATTTGCTTATAATTATGCTATTAATAAACATTTGTTGAAGTTTATATTTCGAAAGTGTGATAAAATCATTAAACGCATTAGGAATAAAATTGTTTAAATTAATTAATTTAGAAAATATGCGCGCACATGTGTATAAATAATTTTTCACGAAATAAATAATTGCAATTCAAAATTTCTCTTATCTTATTGTTAGTACAAAAAAGAAAGAAGAAGAAAATGATAATTATGCCAATTTCGCTCTGCCATTTAAAAGTATATAAAGGATTGCCGAGACGACACGCGCACTCTCGTAGCATATATTGTCCCACGCGAAAGCAAACAATAAGTTGCTTTTTTTTTCGACATTATCAAACGATTCAAGCAATTGAACGTGACCTCGCATTATGCTCGGTATCATTAAAAGTCTAATGTGTAATGAGAGACATACGGTCCACAACTTACACACACACACACAATTCGTCGATTAAGTTTGCAATTTTCAAATAAAACTCCGGAGGGACTGTTATCTTCAAACAATTTTTTTTGCTATCTAAGTTGATCGTCACTCATCCAGAACGTAGCGTCGCGACTTTGCTCGTCTTATCAACTGGAAGAATACATATTATAAATAAACGGCGCCATACAGGAGACAATAAGCATTACCAACATTAAACAACTCTCAGTGATTCTCTTTCGACATTAGTTTCTCTTAATTATATTCAATACACGATTGTTTATGCATAAGACTGTGTCAACGAATTCTGATGTAAATTAAGTTTTCTGATGTATGTTAAGTATTTAATTTAAAAATATACATTAGTTTAATATATTTACTTCTCATACATGTGATACAATATTTGCATATGAACTCGTTATACAAGAGTAAGTCTATTTGTTAATTAAAAAAAAAAAAAAAAAGAAGAACTCGTTTTAAAGCATTTCCGTTGAAAGGTGTCGCTTACCTTGCTCCGAAAAGAGAATAGCGTATACCGAGTGACGTTTCGCAGCGAGCGCTGGAAACCGATAACGATAAACGTGCGATAAACGTGCGACTATATATAGAGTAACCAATGAACGACCAGTAGGACAGGACGATCACTGATAGGCGCGAAAGCAAAGAAAGCCAGAAGTGTCTGATTTGAAACGCGCATTGGAACGACACGAAAACACCAAACAAAATTGCTGCGCGCTCTTTCTTCGCAGTGAGGGATTTTTATGGATTCTCGCTAAATTGAACCCCCTCATTACGACGGCATCTCCTGACATATGGCACCCCACTGTTCCACTCTACGTTTTCATTTTTTGTCGCGCCGTGCGCCCCGATACGGCATATTAGCGGCTAGATTTTTCGGCTCTTCCTCCGCTTCTTCGAATTCCACAATGTGGCTTCCCTATTAGAGCTTCGATTTACCGAACGAGTTTTTTTAGAGCAACGTGTAAATACAGCTGTTTTTCTCATTTGGCATCCGCCATGTGTGTGCCATGTAATTAACGAGTAAAAAAAGAAAGCAAAGTCGTCCGACAACTTATTTTCCAATGTATAATTTACGTTTTTTGTTTAACGGAGTAAACTAGAGAGAACTCGAACAATGAGACTACAAAATATGCGAAACAAACTTTTTTTGTGGAATACCATGTAGCTTGCTGTACAAATATTTTTTTTATCTCGCCGCTATTTCCTAGCGTCTTAATATAGATATGTTTCTTATGAATTATTGTAATTTATATGACCGACCGCGCTATCGTCTTGACGGCAAAGAACTTGCAGCATCCTGTTACGGGCTGTAACGTAAGATCAAGGGCGCGAAAATCAATCTACGTTATCAAAATCCCGCGTCGTGTGTGCTTTTATAAATAGCGACGATGATATCATTGTGCGTTATGCAAGGTGAGTTGAACGTTGATAAGATCCGCCGCGTCCAAGGTATATGAATATATTTCGCAGAACAAAGAGTGAGTTCTCTCTTTTGTGAGTTCAGTGCGAAAGTTGAGACGCGATAAAATAATTATTATTAAAAAGAAAAAAAGATTATTTATTTTTCTAATTTCTTTTTTAATGAACAAAATAAAAACGTTATTACGGCGACGTTTACGTTACGAAGCAGTGTCGATCGCACGTGCGCGCAGCTAAGCAATATTCTCGACTCTAAAAAAAAACACCACACCAAAATATCTCGGAGCATATTTCTGTCTGTCTTCTGCATAACCGGGTGCGAGATATTGGAGTTTACGAGATGTCGTGCGTCCTTTCCTATCCTGACGAAGCGCAGACCTTGCTTTGACACTCGGAATAATGTTCGTAAGCTCTCGCGTTACGTTTCATTAGTCGCTCGAATACGTGATCAGTCGACTGATCGTACATGCTGTTGAATATTTTTTCCTTGTTCTTTTCTTCGCAATTCCGTTTTATTTATTCAAATAACATAAAAGGAAAAAAGAAATAACATTGACGCGCGGGATTAAATGACTCATCAATGATCTTTGCACCTTGTCGACGTTGCGGTATAGAAAGAAGGAAGTCTGGTCGCGCGACGAGAGAACACTGTGCACGCACAATTTGCGTAAATGGCATTAACGTAAGCGCATTGGAATTCCAACAACTGTTGAATCAGAAATTTCGCTGCATCACTTAAACCACCAGAGATGTTTCTGCGAAATCGCGCGCGTGGTTTGTCGCGAGAGATGGAGATCTTTCAGTGCAGTCAGATCTGCACTGTTGTGTATATATTCAAGCGAACGCTATATATCTTCGACTTCGTTAGGACGCCGCTTGTTAGGACCACGTGCGATGCGTTTCCCTATCGATTCTTGTTTATCGTAAAAGCGAGAATTTCGCGTCCGATTTGTATAAACCCGTTCGAATTTCTACGTCCGATTTGTTATGAACCTTTTTTACAAAGTCGCGTCATTGAACACAAAAACATATACGGGATATATGTATGTTCACTTCATCCAATATGTTTGTCATTAAAAAAAGATGTAATGAGTTTTCTTTGAGATGCAGTTTAATTAGATATGATTAATCTTATTTTTTTCCGATTTTGAAATCATAAATCGGTTCTTCTTCGATCAATCTTTCTTCGAACAATCATCGTGACGTTGCACAATAAAGCGAAATGTAACAGCAACTACGACGAATTAAACTTAATACTACGCGATTGCGCCAGCACGCGCAATAAACTTCATTGTTGAGATCGTAATAAGCGCGTTGAAGTAATCCCACAATTGTCGTGTGTTTGTTTTCACACGGTGGAGGCTCAGCCGAATCTGAGATCCGAATGAATTTCGTAACGTTCAGGTTCCGGTTTTCTCTCGACGGTTTCAATTTATACCGAGCCCTGGGCGAAATATCACTTCGTTCGAATGAATGTTTCCAAGCACACTGGGAACTTCTGTTCGCAAGATGCGTCGCAGATCGAAGGATTTTCGACAGGGCGATAAAACGACTTGAGTCGTAAAGTTGCCCCGTCGAAGAAACTCGTGTTTCAAGATACTACCCTTTGTTGCGCCATAACGTCAGTTCTACTGATTTGTGACGCCCCGAAGTTTGTTCAATGTCCAGAGATGCGAGAAAAAATAAAATATAGCTTAATAAAGAATTCTTTGGGCTCTGAAGTTTCTAAACTAATAAATATAAATCCGGTCATAAGAAATAATTTAAAATTAGTTAGGGAAGTATTCGGGGTCTTTCATATATGAGATGCAAGTATAGCATCCTGTATGATTTTAAGAATTGAAATCTCAATTCAAAAACTTACGTGAAAAAATTTACACGTAAACATATATATATATATTTATGAATATATATACGTATATTTCCGCGCACAACATCCTGCGAACGGCTCTTATGACCGGATTTATATTTATTAGTTTAAAATATAGCTTATTTTAAATATATGACCGGTCTCGCAGCCCCTAGATGTAGGGGCAGCGAACATGGAAATTTCGAGTTTGAATCCGCGAATTAGGATTTCTTTTCGGGCCGGTTTCTTTCAATCGAGTTGTTCGATTTGAAAAACGAACCGAATCGGGCCTCCGATAATTAATTGAGTGTATTCTCAGCTCGAAGTGTCATGCGCACTTCCGATGATTCGGAACCCATCTAAATTTGTAGGTCCATTTACATTCTGCAATCCGCACTTTGGATGCTATGGACTAATCACCTGTACATTCGAGATCTAATGATTAATAAAACCTCTACGAATCGTTGGACTGTTTCGTCCAACGATTTCGGAGATGCTATGTTTCACTCAGGAATTAATGATAATGATTTTAAATATATAAAAATGAGATTAGAATATGATTTATTTCTGATAGATTTAACGTTACATCTATGTATATGTTATTTTGATTTTTTTTTTTACGTAACTTCTTCTTAAATTTTACAAAATTATATTCTGAATCCGCATGTGCGTGCGATGATGAACGTTAGTACATGTGTGCGTTCGCATCTGCGAACGGGGTGATCTGGTGTCTGGTATATTTTCGGTGCGCGCATCCCCTCGTAACCAGTCGTATCTGAAGGGGGTGATAGAGTTTTACTGTGCGCACGCGTGGGCGACGTCTGTCTGAGTTAATTACGGACTTAATTGTCAAGGTCCATGCGTTTTAAGACTTTTTTGCCGTGCCAAAACAGGACGTGAATTTCCTTTCTGTCGTTGAATTTAACTTGACTTCAAAACACTTCCTGTCTTTTTTTTTCTCCAAAACATATACTTGCTTTAATTAATACAGTTTATATCTCAATTGTGTGATGCAAATATTCGAATATAAATAGAAAATGTATAATTTTTTTTTTGTTACAGACTACAATCAAGGTCTACGCCAATTGCTTGCGACCAGACATCGAATACAAGACTCTGAGTATTACCTACGAGACGACATGTCGCGAGGTCGTGCAGAATCTCCTGAACAAATATCGCATGAGACACCGTGACCCACGGTTATTCTATCTGACCATGGAAGTGACCGTGAGGAGGGCCAACGTGCGCACCATCCTGCCACTCGACGAGGACGCAAGGCCAGCCGTTCTGCAGTCCTGCCATCCCCGTGGCGATTCCAAGTACGTTTGCTACGCTCGTCTTTGTCTTGACCACCGGCCCTTCCTCGGTTTTGGTCGGCTACGTGATGTAATTTCAGGGCTCGCGACCGTAAACACGTTCTGCGAGTCGCTGAACACGAGCTATAACAATGGCCGCGAACGTCGTCCGCGTTGCTCACCGATATGTAATTCTTGAATGCAAGTAGTCGCGTGGGTGGGTCGCTGCAATTTTTTACGTAAAGTTTGCGAGGAATGTAAGTACGGCCGGTTTGGTTTGCGAAACCAGATGGAATTTATGAAATTTTGCGGTGGTCTCGGTGGCAAACGTGAATCGTCAGCAGAGGTATCGTGTACGATTATTTTTAAATATGCGTGGCAATGCAGAAGTTGCGATGTGTCATTGTAAAGAGAGAGAGAAAAAAAAAATTGTTAGACGGACTTACTAAAGATGAAAAACGTGGTTGCTCGTTAGAACGGTTTATTCGTGTGTTCATTATGACGCGGCTGATGTTTTCTTGATACAGTCGAAAGCTTCCGGCGTTGCTTGTACACGTGTAATACAGAACGAGAAAACGTTTGTCTCCGAGCATAAAGCGGTGTTTTTTACACAGAAGTATAACCGCTCGCTGGTGTCCTTTGAACATCACCGACTCCTATCCAACGACGCGGAATCTTTGGTACATACATAAACTTGTATGCTTACACATGCCTCATTCTCGTTTGCAGGTTTTCGTTGCAGACACGCCGCGGCGGACTCGTCAAAATATACGACAGCGCACTCATGTCCGGGGTAAATAAACCTGTATTCTTGTACAGAGACATAAAACATTATAGACTAACAACTTAATATCCCAGAACTAAATTTTAAGCCGTTAATATATGCATGAAGGAGGAGAGAATTTCTTTGCTACAAACAATGAGATTTTAACTGTAAAAAATATAAAAATTAATATCATCTGTATTTCTTCCAAATTAATTAATTTTATTATAATCGAGTGTTTGTGATATTTATTTGTTTTATTGTTAAATTATTTTACTTTAGTTTCACGTAATTAATTTTATCATTCAAATTCTAGTTTTTTGAAAAACTTTTATTCTCTACTTACAGTCTAAATACAAGAGCCTTCTGGTCTCGGAGCAGACCACCGTAGACGAGTTGATTCAGATGCTGCTGAGTTGCTACAGCTCCAAGGAACCGGTGGAGCAGTTCTCTCTCTACGAGGTCTGCGAAGGCGAAGAGTACCAAAGGAAATTACACCCGGACGATTCCCCGCTCAAAGTCACACAACGGTGGACCAGTGCGGACAGACATCTTCGCATTAGACGAAACCCAGACTACAATCAGCACAGGCGAAAGGTATGGTTGAATTTGCAAATGTAAAAACAGAAAAAAAAAAAAATAATCATCTTTACGTAGTGAGTCAACTTTTAACGCGAATCCTCCTTGTCATCGATCTCTCCAGAGAACAAAGAATACGAAACATACGCTGTATGCGTTCGAACAAAGAGACGTCGCACTCCAAATCAAATCCAATCCGATGTATAATTACACCACCATTGGAATTATTCATAAGAAATTAATAGAAAGTCAAATCCATTACACAACTCATCGTCGTGTTTCAGAGCATGTGGGCGTCGGACTCGAGCATCACCGTGCCGATGTCAAGACTGAATCTCCACGAAAGTCTTCCTATCCATTACAACTCGAGGATCGACAATAACAACCATCGAAGTCTGCATCATCTGGCCAGAAAAACTGCCATCGCTTCTAACAATAACAACAATATTGTCCATCGGGATCAGCATCACTCGTCGCTAAATTCCATCAATCAGACGCCGCGAATCGTCTTACCTCACAAGCCGGATCCTCCGCAGGTGCAGTTGCCGCGGGTTCAGCATCTCCCGCAGAGCGTTCCGTCGACGCCGCTCTCGTCGAAACATGTAACCGCCTCCTCCTACGCCGACTACGAGAATTACCTTTTTATATAAGGGCCAAGTCGCTCTCTCACGCGAGAGCCTGTGCTTGCGTAAGCGTGATCAAAATTGAGAGAAACTGTGTCGATCGCGAAAGTTCAGCTCGCGATACGGTCAGAGTTACCAGAGACTTGTTGGCTGTAGGAAAAATGTACGTTGAAACTCTGTTCGACAGCAATTGTATTCGTATGTAACATTTAGACTTTTTTTTTTTTTTGACTTGACATATATTATGAGCACTATGAGGCGTAAGCAAACGTGTACCTTCGAATTACGTATTGAACAACGAACGCTTCTCTTCACGATGCGGATTTTATTTGACTCTCGATAATTATTGCTATAATATTTGACACAATTTTTCAAGATAATTTATGTACATCAAAGAAGACGTTGCACTTTTTGATCAGATATTTTTATGTTTTTCGGTAATATTTTATTGGAATTTGTAAACGTTTTCCAGGTAAAATTTAAGACAAGTGAAATATAAGTTTTTAAGACTCGTTTGCCACTTGTATTTCGGCTGATTATAAGCCGATAATACTAAACAAAGAGAATTTACGATATTAGTTAGTAGCGAGGGAAATTAAAAACCAAAGGTAGACGTATGAAAGTTTAGATACGTAGTACACACACACATATATACGCATATATTAAAAAAAAAAAAACTACAATATGCGCTGTATTTGTAAGAAATGACAAGCCTGATTTTTATAATTTTTATAAATGTTTGTTTCTATAACATTTAAAAAAAAAAAAAAAACGAAATATAAGTCACGATAGAGATGTCTTGAGATTACAATTTTTTATATTTTCTGTTACACAGCTTGATAAAATTATTAAACTGCGAGTATCAAGAGACAAAATATATTATTTATTTATGTATAAAAAGTGTTCAGTTAAGTTTGTCTAAAAGCAGTCTTTTTTTTTTTTTAAATTATTTTTAGTTTCCGCGTCTATCCCAAATTTGACTAAACAGGATATACCGGACGTGTAAATATTGGCGGGAAGAAGAATTCTTATATATGTATGTAACAATTCACGCTTTGTTATAGCGAATTGAATTAGAATTGTCGTGAAAAATTCACTTGTGTAATAACCAGTAGTAAAATGTATATACATATCGTTTCCTTCTAATCATGTGCGATTATGGAGAATGTTAATTTATAAAACATCAAGTATACTCTGGCTTACAACCGCCGATTGCAAACGTTATCGCTAAGGCAAACAATTTTATCGAATAAAGTCGGTTAGCCTGTAAAACAACAATGACGACATCCGAAATTGCGCGAAACTTGTTGTTGAGTGTTACTACACACAATAATGACGATTTGTAACTTCACTATTTTCCTCGGACGAAGAAAATGAACGAAGTATCTACGTCGTGTGTGCGTTTATATTATATTTTATTGCCAAAGAGTCGGGGTACGATACGTATATAAAAAAATATAAAATAACATAGAGCGCGCGTCGAATACGGCAGCCAAATGTGCATTGATATGTATATCTTCGCAAACTTTTTGAAGCGTATATGTTGTCAGTTACGATGTCGTATTAGACTTTACATCGCACTTTAATGCGTCGAATTAAATGTACCTACGTAGAGTGTAAATATCTTTTTGTATTGTGTCCGTATTTGTATTTTATTATAAGAAAAAATATCGAATATATAGTGATTTATGTGTCTCTGAAAATCATCATCTTCGTTTCTATTTTACCTATCAGTAAAAGTTAAGTAAATATATACGGTGCGAAAACTTTTATGGCGCGTCGTCCTATTCGAGTAGAGACACGTTATGCTTTCCTCGCGATAATACCAGAATAAACAGGTTGTAGGTAACACAATACGTCGGTTTTTTTTTTTATGTGATGATAAAAATTTTATTTACAAATGCGACAATTGTAGGAATTTGGATACCAGTGACATGCGGGAGAGAATCGATCAATCGTCCAACCTACGGCGACATTATTATCGCAATTCACGTATATTTTTCCCGTATACTTCGTCTCTCCGAGATGTCACCGGCAGAGGAGAGAATCACTGACATATGTAACAATAATAATCTTTACATTAAATACGATTAAAATCTAGCTATTTTTTTATGGACTATGCGGAATTACAATAATAGAAATATTTGGTTTTCTTTCTCAAGGGGGGAGATTCGTTCTGTTGTAAGGATAAGGGAGGATAGGTAAATAGGGGCTTCGGGTAGCTGGGAATATATTTCTTTCTCATTTAAGTTTGAAAGGATAACATCACAGCATTGACATATCAACATCGAAACGACCAAAGCATCTCGTTCCTCGAAAGCTGCCGGAACACTTGACCGAGTTTTCGCTTTGCTTTTGAGAATGGAACATTCGTATATAAAGAGCAGAAAATCCCCCCGTTTGGCTCGAGAACTCCCGAGGAGCGCGCTGCAACGGTCGTAGCGCTTTTCGTTTGCTATAGAACAATTTACAATGGCCGCGTTCAGCAGAAGACAGCGCTTTTGTGCTTAATGTCTGCGATTGGAGCGTGTACTCTCACATCTATATGCAATAGACACAGAGAAATCGACCAATCACGGACAATAAACACACAAAGCTTTGCACGAAGCGCCGAATTCTTTTGAACGCGGTCAATATCTCATTAATTAGACATCTCAATTCCGTCTTCGAACAACCGCACGCATTAAGTTCCTCTCATTTGCTCGCTCGCTCGCTCAAGCACGCACGCATACTCTCTATGTCTCTCTCTCTCTCTCTTTTTTCTCTCTTTCTCATGAGTCGCCTTGCATTCATCTTACAATCATTACAATTATTAGACTAGCGATGTGACACAATCCAAACACAATAGCTTACAAATATTTCTCTATCTCTCGTCTTCTCTTTCGCAAATTTTTTCTTATCGGTGCAACAATAGTGAAATAAAGTTCTCTTCTTAAGGAAAACGAATGGATCGCGGGTGGATCACGTGGAGCATCTCACCACGTGCTGAAATATTTACGTTTGCGTGCTCGTCAGTGAAACGACACTGATCGCGCGTTTGATGTCACAATAATATAGATAATATTACAGAGAAAATCTTTGATCCGACGAACCAGCCACAAAAGGGAATTATCGAGGACGCTCGCGCATGCACGAAGTCTATCGTTCTCTTGACACGATTCCTAACACACGCGACAGAAGTTTTATCTGATCCTCGCGCAAGCAACAGTCGGCCCGAATTGACAAGAATCCTCGGCGCAATTTTTAAGAACAATACTTGTCGTTAAATCATGATTTTACGCTGTTGTTATTTTAATTTTGCAAGAAATCTATTGGAATCTTTTAATTAGACTCATAGAGATCACAAGTTGGTGAATAATTACATAAATGTGTGTGTGTGTGTCATTGACAACGCAAACTCAATTGCATCATCGATAT
Source organism: Pseudomyrmex flavicornis (assembly GCA_014825475.1). Taxonomy (NCBI): domain Eukaryota; kingdom Metazoa; phylum Arthropoda; class Insecta; order Hymenoptera; family Formicidae; genus Pseudomyrmex; species Pseudomyrmex flavicornis. Next base: position 16,128 of record QVNW01001091.1, read on the forward strand.
AATAAAATTTTTTATTGTATTTATAATCAAATTGTTTTTTTTTTTTTTTTTTTATGACATGTGTTTATTAAAGAACATGTATGTCAACTCGAGCCGCTGCACACGATGCAGTCGCAATCGTATACTGCATTTCCACTTTTCACTATACAGATATACTTTCGAAACCACATTATACCAGCAACAATGTTATTACGAAAGCCTTAAGGCTCGATACAAGGACAGGCATTTCGCAGTTTTTTTTTTTTTTTTTTTTTTGTAAGCATACCGAGAGGATTCGCACTAGCCGAAACGTCTTCCTCGCTTCGATCACGAGGGTGCTTAAGGCCTGCGCTCAATCCTCGTTTGGACCTTCTAACCATATGGGGTTGCATTCAATGAACACGTCGATAGGACGAATGAGGGGAAAATCGTCGTCGACGACTCGATGTGCTGCTAAACCTTTGCAAACTACAAAGCGATGAATCAAGATTATCGCGTTGTTCAAAAGTTATTCTATTACACATACGAAGAGGACTCGTAAAACAATTTGCAATCATATAATAAAGTCTCTTATTTTATATCCATCGTTTGTAAATACTCAAGACTAAAAGTACTTTACGAACGCGCGCTACAAAATTGGTATCTGTAATTAGCCGAGAGAGTTGCGCGATAATCTATCAATGGAAATAATAATGTGTCGTCTCAGAAAGATTTCTCTGTCTCTTGATCGTCCTCTGGCAATTTATTATTTCGATAATTAAAGCGAAACGTCGACGACGATTCCACCACAATAAATTCGCTAAAATTTTACAACTCTGTGCACACTGTATAAAGTTACGTTCAGATCCGCAATTAGCTTCGGGATTAAATCGCGAGTTCGAAGCTAAAAGCAATCTCCTAACATCTCCATTGTCTTACAAATCGTCTTACAAATTCGCGTGCACACGGTGCGACAAAGTACTTAGCCGTACAAGTAATTATCATTTAACTATATAATCGAGACAATATCAATCAACCGTTAAACTCTCTTTCTTCCAACTCCAAGTAACAAATAAATATATTTGAATCTAAAACATTGCGACAGAGCGTGCGCATCGTTCGACGATGCGATTACTGGAATTAACTAAGCGAGTTAATTACTATTACGTGCACACAGTGCGAGCCAACGAACCAAATTCCACGCAATTTTTTTTTTTTTTTTTTTTATCAGGTCAGTTCGCGCCCTTCTCGTACTCCAGCCTTCGTCTCCCTTTTCACTTTTAATGTCGTAGAATCATTTTAGTCTTCAGAAAATTCGTATGTTCCCAAAATTCGACTTTCAGTGTTTCACCTTTCCTTTATGATCATCCTCGTCACTAGTCTCAAAGCTTCTTATCTAGCAATAACGTCTAGACGACAGGGCTCTCTATACGTAAATATATTCTGTACAAAGTCACATCCCCAATATCGAGTCGCTGAATTTCGAGAAGATTACTGCCGAAAGAAACAAACACAAGTCTCTTGAATAATTTCCAAATGATGAAAATTTAATTTAAGATTGATGTGTGATTGCAAAAAAAAAAAAATAAAAACAATGATTCTAGTATATTTTATATAAAAATTTAAAAAAATCCGGTAAACATTTTATTTTTAATTTCTCAAGAGGCTTTTGAGAAGTATTTCGTTCGTTTTGAAATTCGGCGACGCGACGCGTCTTTATTCGTTCCAATGAGATTTTCAGTCAATTGTGTAGCTACACGCGAAAACTACGAGCGTTGATCTAAGCACTTGTGATCGAGGAATGCGGGATATTTTTGGGATCACTTCCATCAAGCTATATAGTGAATTCTAAGCGCTACTTGAGCGCTACGTAGATCAGATATTAATAATGCTGAAAGTAAAACAGATGAATCGAAGCCGCTAAGTTTTTCTCTCAAAAACTCAAGTCAGATAAGAAATATTTTCATCGCAGGTACTTCCTCTAAAGGAACGTTTCCGTATGTATGTATGTGTATATGTGTACACGTATATATGACTTTTTGTTTTTAATATGTATATATATATATACTCATGAATCTCTCTCCTTCGCCGCTTATTCTCTGAGAGGAGTTACAAAACATTATAAAAATTCCCATTTCAACAATTAAAATATCTATGAGATATACGTCTTGTACAACTATAACTATGTATAGCGCACAACACTTTGCTCGGACCCATAGTCCACAAACACAAGCAGAATCAATCACAAGTTTATGTTCTCACTTTGCAGAAAATCGCTTTACTCTGTGTGCGTGTGTGTGTGTGTGTATGTGTATAAATCTCTTTCTTCACATTAACATTTTAAAAGAATTTTTTAATTTTAATATTTTTTTGCTTCTTTTGTACGCCATTACTAACTTTTCAACTAATAATTATTCGTTGTAATCTATAATATTTAAAATTGTAATACGTATAATTGTAAAAAAAAAAAAATGAAGAAGAATATATCGAAAAAAATCTTATGAGATTAAAAGTTACAGATTAAAAGTTAAAGCGGATTTCTTTGCAGCAGAAATATTCACACCTTCCATTCGCATTTTTCTCGGAATGATCTTCAATTCAATGCGAATCGAAGCGGGAAACGAAGTTGTCGTACGGAAGCAAAAATCGTGAATATTTTTTACATGGAGATTCACGGCAATAATGACAAAAACGTATTTATCTAATATGTACAAGAATCTGTGAAAGAATCTCGTGATTAAACGTTCTCGAACTATGTGTGTTGAATATGGACAAACTTTTTTACGAGATGAATCAATGATTTGAAAAATCGATCGTGTTTGTTGAAAAACGAAACTTCCGCTGCTCTCGATTTTCTCTCTCTCTCTCTCTCTCTCTCTCGCTCTCTCTTTCTCTCTCTTTTTCTCTCTTACTCGAACACACGCGAGATTAGATATAATTATATTTATATTTCTCTTTACAAAAATTTTCTCTTATGATAAAATTTACACATTCTCAACACTGATAATAAGCAATATTGGCGCGATTAGTTCGCGTCGGCACAAAATCTCACGTGCTCCAGAGAATCGGATATATTCGATATAAATATATATCCTATCTACGTATTAAAAGACGTACGAGCATAGAACTCATGATTATAGAATGTGTGTGCAAATCATCAGCGGTTTGCGACACTCTTCTCTCCGACAGATGTGTCATTTATCTTTTTTTTTTTTTTTTAGAACAAATTCTATAAAACTTTAAAAAGTAAATTACCCGCATTTAATGCAAATTAATTAAATATTAGTTTGTAAATTTTAATGATCCGATTAGTTCAGTCACAATCTAGCGCTATGGCAAGACTAAGCTTTTACAAGAGGAGTTTTAATAATCCAAGACAGATGATCCAACTATTTCATTCGTTATATTCTTTTTACTAATAAATTTTTTTACTTCATGCCACTTTATATTACGTATATGTAAAACGATCATTAATCAAGATTGTATTATGCACTACTATTTAAATCAGGTTTTAAACGCTACATATATTCGTTTTGCCAACTACAAACTATGTCTAATGTTTTAACTAGCAACAAATAAACAGAGTGATCTCTATATGAGCTGTTCAAATCACGATCCGATATACATTTGCAATTCTCGTACGCGAATGCGTCGAGAAACAATTGCAAAAAATGTAAAAAGAGATGCATTCACGCTCCGTGTAAATTGCAACGCTCGGAATAAAACAGCGTATGTTATTATATATAAATCGACATCGTGTGACCGTAATCGCGTTACGTGTTAAGACTTACGAGTCTTCCCGCAAAGAGAACAGATTCCTTCTCGATTCTCTTAAAACTGACAGCAACGAATTTTGCCCGTTAAACGCACGAAGAAAGTAAAAACTCGAGATTACTCGCGCGCCTAGTGTTCATGCTAGTTGTTACAGCGACATACAAAACGTAGAACGCTGCTAATTAAAAATGCGCCATTCGCACGCACAACATATTACGGTGAAAAAATTTTCAATTATAATTTATTATCCTACATGTTAATTTATATCGCGATCTTTTTCGAGCTACTTTTTCGAGTCGCGCGAGAACTCATTAAAGATCGCCGTAGATTATTTTCATCAATTGTTATTACGCTTCTCTTTTTAATAATATGCGATAATTCTATAGTTATCCGCGAAATCGATCGACGATTGATTATTTCCTACCGCAGTCAGATCGATCGACGCGTTAGAAGTGACAGTGTCACAATGAGAGCATGTCACTAAAAGTTTTTTTTTCGTAAAGAAATAAATAATTTTCGTTATTATTCTTTTAACGCAGAGATGCCAATTTATATTATATATGAAGCGTGTCGTTCATTGCTGCGCAAATACTCGAATGCGGCGCTCGTTAAAAAGTACTCTTTGTAATATTTATAGTAGAAAACGAACGAGATAAAAATTGCGAATAAAAAAATATGCGGAAGTCTTATATCAAAATTGAAATTTCTACTTATAGGATTATTACTCACTTTGAAAAGCTAATCAAATGTTTAAATAATTTAGCAAGAAGAAAGAGCGACAAATAATATACGTATATACATATATATATACGTTAAGAATGCAATAATTCAAATTTCATATATCCACAAATTCAGTCTATTATTACATGCAGAAAAGCCTAATAGTTTCTATTCACATCTCCGCTTTGAACAGTTCTTTAATCTTCTCTCTTGTTTTCTCTCTCTCTCTCTCTCTTTCTCTCTCTCTCTTATGTCGATTAAAATTCAATTCGAATGATATTGATAGAATTGTTACGCGCGCGTGCGCACACAATTTGTACGTACATGTATATTATATACACAAAGCTTTTCTCTTTACTGTAGTATACGTGTATGTGTGTATGTTTCTGTGTGTTGTAACAATATATATATATATATACTCTTTTGCATGATAAAACTTATAAACACACATTATATCGGCGCCGAAAGATCATTCGATGCGCCCGATCGAAATTGAAAATTGAAAGAATTCAGCGCGCATCGTCTGTGTTGTATAAACCAAAAACGTTCCGAAAAAACGCTTCGTCTCTACGTAAAAGATCGTCTATAATTTAAGTACGTGATCAAGATGGTAAGTTAATCACTACTATATTGATCGTTAAGTCGTTTCAGCTACATCCGCCGTGGTAATCTCGGCGACTTCAGAGACAATTCAATTTCTATAATCAGATTCTCTCGAGATTGTGGAGCCGTATCGATCGCGGAGCAGCGATAATCGTGGTGGCTACGTTTGCCACGATCGACGATCGAATTGAAATCTTCACGCTGTGAGGTATCATTGAAGCTCCTTGTCAATTACGTATATTCGAAAGTTATCAATTATTAATTTGTCTTATACCCGATCGATAAGTCGTTTCTCCTTAGTCGATTATCAAGCTTTTTTAATTATAATTAATCTCATTATTTTCTATTATTGGTAAATTTTTCTAGAAGTTTCATATTCGACATTAATCTTATGTTTTTTTGTTTTGCGATCACAAAAAATACTTGGTTTCGCGATTTCGATCGCCGATCGCCTTACTCGAAGAAAAGATTTGATCGTGGGGCCCGGGAGGAGTCGGTGCAGGGATTAAGGCCCCAGGGCTTTTTTCACTCTTTCAAGTGCACTTTCTAGTTTGGTCTTCTCGTCCCACGCGATTATCTCGCGCGTCTACTAGTGTCGTCGAGCTGATTCCGCGAATAGAATTTGTCCTATGCACATTTTTTTGCGATGGACAAGGACACTGGAAGATCGTTTCGACTCGATCAGTACTGATGGAGAGATCGTTTTTGACTGAACGATCCATTGTAAAGTATGCTCGAACCTTTAATTATGCATCCGTGATGATTGTTTTGTTAATAATAGAGAAAAAAGCGTGTAAATGTTAAAAAAATTCTTGTCCTCTACATTTCATTTGTAATTTAATTGCGCTCCAATTAGTATGGGAAAAATGTTGAAAATGTTTACGACATTTTTTTTTCAATTCTTATGTTTCGAATGAATAAAGTTCGAGAGAGTATAAATTCTGCAATTTCGTGTTCTAAAATTGTACTCCAAATAGATTTGATTCGAATGTGTGAACGACTTTTTGAATAACGAGAAGCACTTGATTGAGCAGTCAAATATATATAATTGCATTTAAAGAATTATTTCGTAACGTTATCTTTTTTTTTTTTCTTTTTATCGTGAAAAGTAGAAGAGTTTCTAGGGAATGCCATAGCTATATATATATAGCGTGCATCTCGTCATGGTCAGTAATCATTACGTGAGCAGTTGACATAATTAGCGTAATACGGTAATGGTTTACAATGATTGACATATATTCTCCCGACATAGAGCTCTTAAGCGTAATATATATGTATATATATATATATAATAAATATATATATATATATATATATATATATATATTATATATATATATATATATATATATATATATATAT
>QVNW01001092.1:0-17304 GCA_014825475.1 Pseudomyrmex flavicornis
CGGGAAACGACGAAATAGGGGCGCGGCATTGCCCGTGAATGTATACGACGACAAAAGGAACATTAGGAATGACAGAAAGCAGTAGCAGCAGCAGAATAGCCGCGGATTTCATTACACTAAGAACGTTGTTCTCGGAACGGGCGGAATATGAGAAAGTTTCTGTAACGAGAGGGGCGACGCGGCGCGTGGCGCACACACCGTAATAACGAATCTAAATCTCAGCCGGTCGTTTTCCCCGCATTAATCAAGAAAATTTCATTCGTGCAGCAGGGTCGAGTTACCGCAAAAATAAAAAAAAAAAAAGAAAAACAGAAAAAAAAAGAATCGTAAAAGAATCGCACGGCGCGCGGAGATGAAACTTAAAAGAAGATCGCGTTTCTCTCGCGCGCTCTCGCTGAGGTTCCCGGCGAAATTTCGACTGCGATCATTACGTCACACCTCATTGTGCTTAACCTCCGCGCGGCGGTCGAACGACGAACTTTGACCCGTTTCGAACTTGGCCCCGGACATTACCGCGGTTAGTCGACTTTCGTGCGCGCACGGGGCGCGACGGACCGCGGCGTAATGGCAAAATATAATAGGGTCGCGCGCGCGCCGGCAAGATAACCGCGGTCACTTTAGCCTGCAAACTTCAAAGTACATTACACCGCCATTATCGTTCCTCTCGTTTCTCCCGCGCCACAGTAGGACGCGAGAACAGGACCGCTAATATGATTTACGTTTTGACTTCTCTCACTTTCTCTCTCTCTCTCCGGAGGATCTAAACGTAATTCTTTTCAGGAGAGCGGAGACAGGGTATGCGCGCGAAACGAAATTGGCCTTTCTGGGACTTTGGATGATATTTCTTGGGAAGGCTCGACACGTCGTTTCTATCTTACAGCGTGTCCTGAAACGATCCTTTCCCCCGACGCCAAACGGCACACGTCGTCCATGACGACGGTAAAGCGCGGCCGGGATCGCCGGACAAAAAAGAAGATTTTTCCGTGGCAGAAGTATCATTTCATATTCGTCGCGTGGCGTGTGTACGAAATTGAGTTATGATGAATGATATTCAGAAAGAGTCACTTAAAACTAAATACCAGAATAATTGCGATAATAAATGGCGAGTGCTTACGAAAACGTATTGTTGTAGAATGCGAGAGCGTATTTATTTTATAAACAAAAAAAAAACAAAACTTCCGACACATCTTGTCGGAGTAAAATGGCTGTTGAAGTTGTAATCATGTTGTATATTTTCTCTTCCTCGTAACAAATAATTTTTTTATACATTAAAACTTTTATATTTTTTAAATAAAATCTTCTAAACGTGAAAAAACTTTTTAATGTTAACGTGTTGCCACTGTCAGAGAGAGATATTGCGTGTGAAAAGGAAATGTTTGTTCTCGCATGAGTCGGATATTGATTTATTGTCACGTGACGTTGGTGAGGGAAGCGCGCGCAAAAGAGGTGAATGTTCAGTTTCGGGACATCGGCGTGCGCGCGCACGTGATAGAATTTCTCTCAACGCGATTGCAGGTTGCCAATTAGAATATTTACAGAAGAAATTAATGACGCGAACGACGCGACGCGACGCATGACGCGATGATAGAACACAACGATCGATTCTTGCGCGATTCTCCCGACTGTTTGAGAGTACAAAGATCAACAATGCATTGTGATTGACGGCGAACATACTACAGTGTCTCTTTTTTTTACCCTTTTCTAGAATCAAACTTTTATACATAGATATATCACGAGTAAACTTTTAATCGCGAAAATATTTTTTTATACAATTTTTTTACAAATTACACATCAATTTTCCTGAAACGTACATGAATATGAAAAACCAGTGGATTAATTAATTATTGCGAAGATGTGTGTGCATGAATATGTACGCGGCGGGATCGTCTTTGTAGATGCTAAGAAGCTCTTGGTCTTGGAAAGGTTAAGATGCTTAAAGACTCATTGGTTATTCGACACGGGGTAACTTTCAACATCGAGTTCGAATTACAATGAGGCGCCGGCGTCGTCGTGGTCGTCCCGTCTAAAGCCGTAAGTACACCCTTCTCCGTGTCCGTAGTTGACTGCGGGTCAACTTGCACGATCGGTATTACGCGCGTATACAGACACGCGTAATTACTTTATATTGCATTCAATTTATCATTATAGTTGGGAGCACTTGCGATGTTACCAAGTCCCAGTTTTAGTCCCAGTTTTAGTTGCCAGCGGAATTATTTATACAAGACAAGTTACATAAGCTCTCACACAGATGAATATCCTAATTTCATTTATATCGTCGAAGTGCGGCCTTTGAACGTCCTTCTCTCTCTAAAGAGGATATCGCGAGTTATGCGAAATTTTTCTAAACAAATTTACGGCGCGAGTTTTATGTCAAAACGGAACTTCCGCGCTTGAATTTTTTTCTCCCGTTAAGATTTACGTTGCTAACGCGATATCCAATCAAGATAAAGTGTCGCGATGGAAGATACGCGGAAACATGTTATACGAGCAAACGAGAAAGATCATCGAACGGATATCGTTGTCTTCGGCGCGTAAATTTGAGGCTCGGCGTGCGAACCGCGATATTTTCAGAGCACCATACGTGCTCACGGCAGATAGAAGGGCGGGTAGTGCTTTTAACGACATCATAAAGCACCCCCGGGAACACCAGAGACTCGCATATCCGTAGCGGTAAAAAAAATATGATAAAAGCGGCTCCACGCGGCAGCAATATTCCTCCCGCGCTGTGTGTGCCATAAGCGTCGCAGTTTTGTCAACATGATACATACTATAACTATGGCAGCGGCCTGATATACGCCGGAAAAAGGGAAGGCGTTATATTTCGCGCGCGATTTTAAGCGTTGACGTACTTATCTCGCGTACGGACAATTTTCCGAAATTCTCTGATTTTTCCGGGTAAAGCGCGAGAAATTCTCCGAGAACTTCCTGAATTTTTTTTTAAATAGCCACGCACAACAATTTCCCGAGAATTTTTCAACTTTATCAAATATGGAAATATTCCCCGAGAAAATTGCCTGATTTCGCCGAGTATATAAACAAACTTTTCTTTAATAAATGACGGATTATTCGCATTTTTCTAGTGCGATCCTTACTGTATTCTGAATGATGGATGTTCCCACAAAATAATCGGGTAAATATCTCTTTGACAACTTCGAAAATCGCCGCAAAGGTTTTTCTTGTGAAATTTTATGAACAAGAATAAACAGTAAAAACAAAATCGCAATTATTTTTGCACCAAATAATAAAAAGATACGCGCCCGACTTACAGGCGATAACGCGAAACAATTCGCAAACTTGCAAACTCGCCTCGTCCACGACGTATTCGAGCAGAGAGATTAGACCCGGATCAGTGCTCGTTGTCGAACACGGTTCAACAGTGCGCCCGACTGTTGCCCGCGGCCGATATCCGTCGCCGAAACACCGGAAACCGGGCGCTGTGCTTGACCATTAGGCAAAGCAGTCCGGGCACGCCGAACGCGTCCCATGAGCGAACTCGACGACGGGCCCCAGGGGACACATCGCGCTATTCCGGACGCGTCGAGCGATATGGATTTCGTCCAATAAAGCGCTCCTGACGCGACACACGCTTCCACCGGAACAAGAACGCGCGCGACGATAAAACAATCGCGATTGGTTGTTCCAGAAAAAGAAACAAAACAACAACGAAACGATACGCTCTGCCGAGCGCAGTTAGATCTGTGCGTCTGTTTGACTCCGTACGCGTGTAACACGCGAAGCGATAGAAACACTAAGCGATTTTTCTGTAAAATAAATTCGAATAATTGTATACTGAGTAATTAAAAAAATATTCAATCGCGTAGATTGATCGAGAAGCGGGGATTTGCAGCGAACGACGAGCCGCGCTTGAGAAAGGCGACATTTTGCACGCGACATAATAAATTAAGAGTTACAAAGTAAGCTAAATATTATTACGAACTTTTCTCAAGCGGGGCATGTTTTATAGAAATGTTATTAAACTTCCACTTGGCTTTCCACCGCTATCTTATCGGTCGCAATCTCGGTATAGCCTTCTCTACGTGAAACAGGGCGCGCGGAAGGGAATGAACTTTCAAAACTCAGGCCGGCGCGCGGAAGCTCGTAACGTTAAAGAAGAGAGGAAGAAGTTTATCCGGGAGGAGAAAAAATGTGTAAAAGAAAGTGTAAGTTCGCCATTATGTGAGAAACTTGATCGCCTTCGTGGCGCGTCTTCACCTTCTTGCTCGACGTGTCGCAACGGTCGAATCAATCGCGCAATCAATCGCGACTGCGAAGCGAACTCGAAATTAGCAACTGCCAAGTAGCAGTCCGTTACGCTAAAAACAAATTGTAATATTCATGTACTATTAAATTTCTGTATAATAATAAATAAAACATATTCTGTTTTAATTACGTGTAAAACACATTCTGTTGTTTATATTCTGTTTTAATTCGACAAAGTGAATGTCCAAAATGCGGAAATATAATTTGTTGTATTCGCGCGTTTAAATTTGAAATACTTTTCTTTTTTTAAAAAGAGCGACGACGAGAAACGAGCGGCGGCTCCTTGCACTTTATAAATTTAATTTCCTCGTCGCTTCGCGTGTTCATTCATATTTATTCCCAGGGAATTCGCAAGGAGAACAAGGAGAGAACCCCGTAGGGTTATGTCTGCGATGTGAGAAGCCGTGCGCTCCTCGTATTTATTCATCCCGACATGCAAATACGAGAAACGGGGTGTCGTAGGGAATATCGACACGAGCCGTGGGCCCATAAATATCTTCCGCGATCTAAATCACAAATTAAATCCGCAAACAAATCTGTCCGGCGAATTCTTGTTTCCGAAGTACATTTACGTAGTCGCAGCAGGTAGTTCGCCGTCTCTCTCGGTACGGCGCATGCGGTTACCATACATTTTCCAAGAATATCTCTGTGAGCTTCCTTCTGGACGGATGTTCCTGCGGAATGAAACGCCGCTCGCTGTCAGCCGAGCGGAAGGAACGCCGACGTTTGTGTGTCGACCGTACCTGTCCGAAAAAAAGAACACGAAGTCGCATGAAACGACGTCGGAAGCGCGATCGCCCGGACAGCCTATCGAACAGGTTTCAACCAACAGTCCGGCATCAAGAAAAGGATACGTCTGGAAATACGACCCGCTATCGCTTTGTGACTTGACAGAATGTTACATATGTCTGTGTATGTGTATGTGGAACATATATATAGAATTCTTTTATCTTCAAAAGATTCACTGTGCCGTATGTTCGTCACATCGTTTCAAAACATATCGAGTCCTTTTCAAATACGTACAATTGTGTCGTTATTATACATTGTCAAACATTGTTACTGTAATAGCATTCAAAGACAATAAAATCGAGAGACAGAAAATATTTTTTTCAACTCAGTATTAGGATCGAGTCAATGTACGTACAAATATCGTACGTAAATGTAACCGATAACAATATTTGGACACTTTCAGCGAAAATTATAGAAATTATAAAATGCTTGTAATTAACACATTCGCGGCCGGCAATTTTAAAGCGAGACCTGAAAGTCGCATACAATTTTTAAATGTCTATAACTGAGGGCCGCAGGATTTCTGCTATTTAAATATACAAAATATTGCTGGGTGTGAATATACAAAACATTGCTTGCAAATGTGTTAATATTCTTTTTAATCTTCCAATTAATTTATCATTAATATATTATCAGAAAATGATGGATTGTATTACTTTAGTATCCACAGATTGCTGCTTTCAGTTTAATTCGCGCGGTGACGATTTCGCGTTTGTACGGGGTAAACATTTAATTAAACCCGGCCTTCTTGGCGGAAGCAAAAATGACGAACAAGCACACGAAATGCCTTGCACTCGGAGCAATTTCGCGGAAACTCACGGAATTTAGAGGACCCGGGGTTCGCCACTGCCGCATGCCGGAGACATTTTTCTTTTCCTCCCCCGCTTGTCTCCAGAGTGCACGAGACACTCTTTTTCATTCGGCTCTTTCATCTCCATTCCGTCTTTCCTCACTTCTCGTTATTCCCCGGGTCCTCCCGGTATTCTTTCTCTTTCCCCTCCGCTTTACCCATCTCTCATCTTCTCCGCCAGGATTTTTCCGTGGGAGAGGATATGACGAAAGTTCCGATCCCTTCCTCGTAACGTTGAATATTCCGTTGGCACGAGCACATACATTATGCACCAGAAATTTACAACGTGAAAGGGATCGTTCCGTCGGAGAAATGTCGCTCGAATTCGATTTAAATAATTCCAAGAAGTATACTGGGTCAACAATGTTGGCGGAGAGAGAAGAGAGAAAAAAAAAAGAAAATACAAATATGCGTGTCACAGAAAACTAAATCTTTGTTACTTGGCGCGTGACAACTCTGTGCTTTTTCACACCGTTATACGTGTGAAATAATAACGGGGCAACGCAACGCGCGGCACACGAACGAGACGACTTAACAGAGAAACGTTACAAAATTAGCGTCAGTTCCCAGAGTGGCATTCTCTTCAAGGAGATCCAGTCGAGTTAGAGCTACCGCGGGGCTATTGTAATCAGTCTTGACGCTCCAGCAGGAATAATTACGGCTTTCGTGAGACTCTGGGCGGTTCAAATTTGCAAATCCCGGCCTCGTGAAATTTGTCGGATTAACTTTACAAATTTATCCACGCGTCTTTCTCTCTTGCCTCTCGTTCGGCCCCGGCTGAAATCCCCGACAAAGTCGATTATGAGACGGCTTCTTACTCCCGCACTTTCATTAGAAGACTTAGGACGAATCTCATTATCTATGGGATCATTTGTAAAGACTACTTTAGCATTAATTTTTGTACTTAGTATTTGTACTAGTTATTTTAATAATTATTTGATCTATGCATAGAAAAAAGGTTTGTTAGAGTAGCAAGAAGATTAGTTACTATATGAAGAGAGCGTTGAAAGAAGTTGCTCAACCTATTGCATTTTTTCATTTCACTAACAAAACGTTTTTTGTTGCTGTAACAATTTAGTTAATTAATTCAAATTAGTTCCAGTAGTTAATTAAATTCAATTAGTTAGTCTGGCAAGTTCTTTTTTTTCCGTGAGTAGTTTGCGAAACCGCTGATTTCTTTCAAACATTTCGTTGTCATCAAGATCGCGATTTCTATTCTAGATCTTTTGGTTTTTTTCTGATTTCACGGCGAATACAATATCCAGCGCTGTTTTCGCATCATACGTCTGCCGTTGCCGTCCAGTCAATCCGTTTAGGGAAAGCGTCATTTAAATAACGCATTTTTCCGTCCGGTTCGTCGATAAATATTTCTGCGGCGTGCGCTCTCCGTGGAATCGATCGGGGAAGTTCGCGTACAGCGCGCTCGGAGCGACGATAGCGCGATGTGACAGGAACAGAGAAACGGAATTGCTTTTGACGGATTAACTTTTTAAACCGGTCCGCGGAGGGGATCCTTCTGATTGGTTGTTTGTTGGATAAACTCGTCGCGAATATACGGGGAGAGGGGGGAAGGGGAAAAAGGGGTTTCTATTCCGGGCGCGATTCAATCTCCGGTGTATTCCCGACAACGCAGATCTCGTTCCGTACATCTCGTAGAGATTATTGCATTATATACGCGGCTTGGTATTGCGGCAAGGAAACCGCGAGCGAGCGATCAGATAAGAAAAGGTTCACCAAAAGGTCGACGTCGTTCTACAATATGTCATTAAGCGTAAGAACCAGAAATCTACTCTTTGAATTCTCTTGACGTACGGAGAAAAAGTTTCCGCTATTACACGGCCAGCAAGAAAAATTTGTTGAGTCTGCTGAAGTCCGTTTTGTTTCATCAACAAAAAAACAAAAATAGCAAATTTTTCTTGCTGGCCATGTAGCAACTAATTTCTTGCTAGTTTATCAAATCTTTTTTTTCTGCGCGCGTGTATTTTTCTCGATTTAATTTACGTACGCATTCGAAAAAGAATCTGTGTCAAGAAAAAGAGAAGACGAGAGAGAAAGAGAGATATGCTTGGCAAATTGCAAAACGAGCGCGAGACGTAGTCTTTTTTTCGTAATTTATTGCGCTTCACGAGCTGCTGCATTCGAACCACTTAACGATGCTCTTGTGCCGAGAAAGAGAGATAGCGAGTGATTGAGGATAGAGGAGAGAGGAGGAAGAGGGAAGAAGAAGGAAGAGTACGTTCGTATGCAAACAACATCGGCGAGAATATTCGGCACCGGAAAGCTATTGAACTCGCGCGCGGTTTGCCGATTTTCGTGCGGGAATCATCGACCGATCAACGATTTGCATGTCCGCCATCGAATACGTCGGTTTCTCCAGATTGCGCGCTTGTGGCGAACCAACGAACACGGAATTAGTTCCAGGCCGTGCCGACGCAGCCGCACGTTCGTACGTATTTGTGTTAGCCAACCGCGAGATATTGAAGCGTGGATAACGAGACCCAATTCGTCGGATTCGCGACGGGACGCGAGATCTAACGGCTTGTTAGACGATATTTTCCGCTAATATCTCTAATCTCGCTCGACGATTATGCAGAATTCAATGAATATTCTCGTTAATGTCTCCTTCTGCACTGTGTGTATCGAATTTTCAGCCTGCCCGCAGCGACGTGAATTATTGTTGCGACTCTAATTGGCGAATTAATCGCGAGATCACTTGAGATTTCTTTGACATCGTTTTCATAAATCAATTACGACACTCGAAAGGAATATTACAATATTTTGTAACGGTTACACATCAATATCGCGTGCAAAGATAATTGTTAAATATATATTGTCACAAAAACACACACATACCTGTGTAGATCTTTCAAATATGATAGTGTAATGATTAACAAAATGTTAAACTAACGATTGACTATTAATTGTTTGTTTTTGCATGCGCGGATTTATATTTATTTACAAGAGTATATGTATATATATATATGTATATTTGTTTACAAGAGTATATGTATATGTATATATATATATATGTAACATGTTATATTTGTGTGTAATATATAAATTATATAGTAATTGGAGAATTGCGCCGAATTAGAGCAACGAATATTACGAAGGCAATATTCGATTACATGCAGATACACGGCCGGCCAGAATCACTCGTCGCCATAATGAAGCAAGGTTGTGTTAACGTCCGCGCAATTAGTTTAATTTACACACGTGTGCGTCCGCGGCACCGGAAATTCTTCGCGCTTTCAGCCAATGATATGCGGAGGAACATAACGAACCAAATGTATGTAATATCGTTTTAACACTATTATCAGCGAGCTGCGGCGTGTTTGTCAACGTTGTGACGAATCAGCTGCGAATGTGCGCGCGCGTAGCGTCAATAACTCTCGCGAAATCCCAACGCGCATTGACATCATGTTACCGATGTCGTTATCCACATTTCGCCCTTAACATTTTGCCGTTGTCAACCGTATCACTTCGATCTGTCAGCTGCGTAATTAGAGCGGCGAACATAAGGGGACAGGCACTTCTTTTTTTCCTCTCTTGCCCTCACTTTTATCAAGTGACCGACCTGCCGACGTCGATCGTGGAGGCGGACAAAACGGATCGAGGGTGACATTTTTTTTATGTCCCGCTCGTTTTTCACACCCACCTCGTAATATTGCCCGTCAATTTTACCAAACTCACTCCCGACTGTGTGATATCTCTGTCTCTTTCGTTCTCCCCTTTCTCCTCCCCTTCTGCGATACCACCTGCTCTTTTTTTTTTTTTTATTCCTCCGTCTCCCCCGCACGATCACTTCGCGCGCCAGACGTTTTTTTTATCACGTGTGTCGGCAATTTATTTGGCCGTTCTTCCGAGAGTTGGTCATAAAAGTCGTTATACTAGCCAATCGTGTCCATCGAATGCATTTTGTTCGTTCGGTCGCACGCGTGACGAGACTTCTGGATAATGTCTGGCTGGAGAAAATGACGACAAGTAAGAGAAATCGTCGTCTTTTTTTTCTCCTGCCGTCCCTCATCATTCTTTTTTTTTTTTTTTTTTGCGCCCAAAGAATACCGACGATGGCGTTTTTCATAAATGCCGAACGATTTTCCTGCGCTTTATTGCGATCGAGAAAAGCCGGGATTATTGGGACATTTGTCTCTTTTGTCCGCTGTTTTAGCCTCGTCGCAGCAAAGCGGTTGTCTTTTGTTTCTTCATTTATCTTTATTCTCGTTGTTGAAAATTTTTTTTTTGTCAACGAAAACATAACTCGGCACGTCTTTGTTGGAAATTCTTTGTCCCGAGACGCAACAACATTTTCGAAAGTGTATATTCAGTTTATATATAAACACCTTAGAATAGAACTCAGATCTGTGTCGCAATATAAAATAAAATTTATTTGTAAATAATAAACTTGAAAACTGTTTTCCCCCGCGTGGCATCATTAATTTAACGAGTAAGGATAAACACTTCTCATCGGTTTATTCTGTAATTGCGGCAAACTTTACGGTGGACAACTTCGCTCCATAAAGAAGAAGTGCAAGAGGAACGACGGAAGAAAACTTACACATTCGGAGGCAAGAAAATAAATATTCCAGAGAGCGAGGCGTCGACTTTTACGCGCGCATTCCCGATGTCGTCCCATGAAAATACTTCGAGCTTCACCGACGGCCTTTCTTTTCCGCTGCCGGAACAATGGCGCGACATCCACGTACGAGTCACGAAAACAAAAGACAACCGCTTTCTCACTCACGCTCCGTCTGTTTTCTAGTTACGTTGTTCCGCGTTGAACTCGGTTAACTTCCGACGCGAGTTGTCCCTCGCCTCGAGAGAGAGAAAACATCAGCGCAAATCGTACGTACTTCCACTGGTACGCTTGTCGCGCAACAGTTTTATATCCGGAAGTAACATCTTCTCGATACGCGCGCGGTGGCATAAATGGAACGGCGGTGCGCGTAAAGCGGCAACCCGAGGATAATAATTCTCACGGAGTGTGCGTCGACCGCGCGCGCGTTCCGTTCGCTGTGCTCAAAATTGTGTTATTATTACGCGCGCGTTACCGCGGCCGTTCGTTACACGAAGCCCCTTGCCTCGTAGTCCGATTATTAAACAGTTAAGATAAGGCGATTGAATTTAATGCGATCGGGGAAAACTCAGGATGTGCTTTGCATGGATGGGGGAGTCCCTGAATGTGCTTCGCACCGCTAGTCGTTCACAAGTTCCCATAAATATGTTGAAATAACGCGAGGTTGTAAAGAATAATTAAAACAAAAAGAATACAATTTTATTTTTGAAGAGATCTTCGTAATTAAACCGAGAACGTCTCGGTCAAAGTTAAAGAGAATAAATAGAGTAATATATAACTGCAAATATTCATTATCTCTTCAATTTTCTCGTAGTTAAATTTCCTTTGATATAATTTACGTTGAAAATTTTTAGAATTAAACTTCCCTTAATGTATTAAAAATTTTAACGATCGTTAAAATTTTTAATTCGAGATTACGCGTGATCTCAGAAGTAATTTGCTTTGTTCATTAAGATTTAAATAATATTTTTTACTTTATTCAGTTTTTATTATTTTTTCTCGGTGTATATGTATAAGATGTATGTGTGTGTAGAATCATATCGCGGTTGAAAAATTCCGCGATTGGAAAAAAGCGACGACTGGCGTTTCTCCGGCGATCGTTATCGCATACTTGCATAATTACAGCGTTCCGGCACACGTTTCAATTACCGTCACGCGATACCAGGTTTCTCGTTTCAGAGCAATTGCCAGCAGCTTTCAGTAACCCGTTACTTTTGCGCATACAGAAAGCACTCGGGGATAAATCGTCACGGCGAAAGAAAAATTCTCCTCCAAGTTCGCTTCGTTCACGTTTACGTTTTACCTTTTTTTTGACGTTCTCGTTTCACGCGTGTCGCGTGCGCCTCTTATCTACGAGAAAATCAGCGCTCTCTCGCTTCTTATCCCGTGAAACTCCCTCCCAGGGAAACACCGCACACTCCCTTATCCCCGAACTATTATCATCACTGTTGTTAATTTCGTTGAATCTCGATGAGACCGAGTTCTGCGAATCGGAAAAAAACTTGTCGAAGAACTTTCCGCACTTGCAAAAATGTATCTCTGCTCGCAAGTACAAAGATATTTTTTCCTGCAAACTTTCCGTTGCACGAAATTAATTGTAAATTAAGTCTCCGTATCAGTTTTCAATAGCGTTTCGAACTTCGATTTCAGCGAGGCGAGTGTATCTCGCTCTCGAAAGCAATACAAGTTTGCGCAAAAAGAAAGTAGACTAGTAGTGTCGATCGTCTTACGTGACCGTTTATCGCACTAGCACAGAATTCACACACGGGACAAAATCTTCTTCACTGATCGCGAAGCGCAACTGATCAGAACGCTTCTCGAACACACTCGAAGGAGGGAAGATCGCCGCTCGGCCTGCACAAAAGAGAAGATCGAAACGGAGACGCTTCATCAAGACCGAGAGAGGTGTTCGCTGAAGATTCTGTGTTCGATCAAGCATCACTGTCGTCCGATCTTACACATAGTTAGACCTCCGTTCCCCACAACTTTCGATTAGATTCGTCCGATTTGGTTTCGCTGAATAATCCTCAATCGATGTAGAGCAGATTTTAGGAATCGTGCAACATGAGGAGCACAGTTTAAACTAAAGGAGAAACACTCCAGTGACGAAACGTGTACACAAAAAGGATGAAACGCAGGAACCAACAGATTGGCACAGTGAAATCTTCTCTTTTATGATAAGAGAGAGAGAAAGAGAAAGAAAAAAAAGAACGGCCGTGCGCGGCGATAAAAACACTGACGGCGGAACAAGTGGAAGAGTCTCGCATCGAGCGGACGACACGTTTGGTAAGTAGAAAAAGTCAACGCCGTGTCCGGCCGTCGTTGTGGCGCGCGGCGAGCCACTGACTGCCTCCGCCAATTCCACGCCTTTCCCTTGTCCCTTACCCGTCGCGCGCACCACCACCTACACAATCCATCCCCACTACTCGGGGGCGAGCCACCCTCTCTACGCACCCTTTCCTCAACGACCGCCGGCGCAAACGCCACGACTCTCCTTCGTCTCTTCCCCGCGCGCGCGGAGGATTCGAGGCCACTGTTTCGGTTGTTCTATATGCCGGTCCCCGTCCGATGCAGTCTCGCTCCTCCTTTCGCCGAGAGAGCCTACGGGCTTTTCTACCACTTTCCATGACTTTACTCGTCCGTCCTCCGGCCCTGAGTTATAATTTAGATCTTAATCCCGAAAAAGCCCTCGAGATTGCGTATGTTTTATTAATTGGTCTATCAAGCGGAGTCGCGGGGGCCAATCTGTTAATTGATCATTATTCAAAGTAAAAATTTTTAACCGCGCGCTCCGCGATGTAACCGATTCGAAAGACGCGTTCTCTCGTAGAGAAAGAAAAAAAAACGCGTCCGAATTTATTTCACATTAAAACGCGCGCTATTATTTTCACGCACCGTCGGATGATGACGGCGGTAATCCCGCGACAAATTATCGCCGGGATCCGGCCCGCGCCGGAATTCCGCCTTTTCTTCCGTGTTTCTCTGTCGTTACCGCGGCGCCGTTTCCGCGCAGGTGCCGCCGCGACGCGCTGTTAATGTCGCGCGTCGGTAAATTGTATCGCGAGGGAAACTTGATTGCGGCGACGACGCATCGACGAAATTGCGCGTTCGCACCGAAAATGGAGCCGCGTCACGAGTCACGATCGACCGTTTAACACGCCCCTTCGGTAACATTAATTCTGAAAATATACCTATAGCTACAATCGAGAGAGAACACGTTCACAGACATGCGTTTATCTACACAGTTGAACATACACAAAGTTTGAAATAAACAAATTAAAAAAAAAAAAATCGTGTTTGCTTCAATACTTCCGGTTAATTTCGAGCTCACTGCTCTTAGGAAGACCTCTTATCTCGAGGGTCAGTGTGCGTGACACTTAACTTTGCGCTCGAAACTTCGTAGAAGACATTGACGTTCGATTAAACTCCGGCGGAAGAAAAACTCATTCGGCGCTCCCGGTCATCGCTCCGCGCGCCGTCCAACATCACGTACATATATATATACGCGGTGCAAACGACGCTCCAGGTTGGGTGAAGAATATGGATGTTCGCGTTGAAGCCGGTTTGAGTTCAATCTAGCGGATGACCCGGTTTCCTACATGACGATTCGTAAAAAAACGAAGAAGAGAAGGTCGGCTCGCCTTAAAAAAAGCAACACGTCGTTACGTACACGGACGAAAAACGACCACGAGGAGGAGTTCGACGCGTCCAATCTCGAGGATGTAAACGAGTTTATCGAGGGGAGGAAGCGGCAGCCTCACCTCGAAGCCCTCCCGCTCGTCGACACATGACGACGACACCGTCACGGTGTAAATTACGCTCGAGAGCGGCGTGTTGTATCCGAAAAGGTTTCCGTGGGAATATGCAGATAACGAAATGAATTGTCGCGCTTTAAAAAGATGTACTCGATGGCGTACGCGAATCTACCGCATTACTTTGGAAAGTTCCGCGAACTCTTCTCTCGCGGTCGATCGTAGAGAAGCTCGATTAGCCATGCTAGTATGTCTTTCTGGCGACATAGCCGACTTTTCTACTTTTCTGTCGCAGTGTGGGATTGCTCCTTGGGGTGGCGAAAAGTTTTCGCTTTTGTCCTGCTACTTGTTTCCGAAAATATGCAAAACGCGAACTAGAAAGAGATTTTTTTTTCTTGACTTGAAATCAATGGAACGTTAAGAACGCTAATCCTTTGAGATTTTCATCATTTTCCTAATTTACTACCTAATTTACTGATTAATTTGAATCTTCATCGGTCGCGAAGAAATGAAAATACAAAGATAAAAGAAAAGCACATTATAATGTAATTTTTTTTTAAACATATGTAATTTCTTGTTTTGCTCGATATTGATCTTTTCATTTTCATTCTTATTTTGTTACAAAACGAACGTTTTGCATCTTGGTTTTATTACATTAGATATAAAAAGTTCAATTTATTTTTTCTTAAGTGCAAGTCTGATTCTTTTTGAATTATTATTATACAAAAGCTCACAAATGTATAAAATAAACATAACATATTTGTTTTTACTCTCTACATACTGATATATACATGTATAAACGTCATCTGAGCTTTAGTGTGCTCTAGGTCCACAGAAAATCATATAGGCATAGAACTTTAGCCCTTAGGTGACGATTTATTTAACTATAGGAGCAGAAAAACATGTAAAAATTATATAAAATTATTAAATGTTTTTGCAGGTTTTATGTTAATACAGTTTTACGTGTTCCATACTTTTTTACTTTGTTTGTAATAGAATATCTATCGTTCCAAAAGCAATCTATGAAATGCAATAATATGAAAGTCATGATACGTTTACATATACACACACATGTACATACATTCCGACGTATTGCGAGCAAGTGAATCGCGTCGGTCTTTTAGTCGCGACCGATATTCGCGATCGGTCTAGCTGTTGCGATCAGCTAGTAGCAAGGCCGCGCTATTGACTTATAAAATTAAAATAAATTGCGCGAGCAACTCAACCAAAGAATACAAAAAAATTTTAATTGTTTTACTATACTATTGCAATATTTATATTCTTTGTATAAATATATATATATGAATTGTTTGCATAGAAAACAATAATATACATAACAATTAAAAACAGAGAAATAAACAATACTTATAATATTAACAGGCAAATAATTGAGTTTTATACAGAAGAAACAGAAAAAGAATTTTCAAGAATTAAAGATAGCATTGTGCAATCGAGTCATATAGAAGAGAGAGAAAGAAGAGCATCCAGAGGAGACGGGAAAATCTCCTAAGTCGGTGGCATCTGTTAGATAATCGTATCGTTACATAATCGAATGTCGAATTTAATTTTCTTTGGCGTATTTCTTGTCTTTCGTTCTTTTGCGTCAACAATTATCTCGACTCTTAAAAACTTTATATATTTACAATTTCTTAATAAATAATAATTTTAAAAATATCATTGTTTTATTAACACACGTTGTCTCTGATATCAATTCGTAATCTGCGTTAAATAGTTCTAGACAGTATCAGTGAACTGTCTTCCGACGAACGTGACGTACGTCGGTTGCACATGCTTGACAGTTAACGTCAAACTTGGTGAATCGGAGAGCGACATTTTAGATTTATGCTCACGAAATATTCGGTACACGATACTACTTTGTTAATACTGTACTACAAATACAATTCGTTACGTACAGTATATCTTACAATAAAACAATGATAAAATTCTTAAAACTTAATAATAAATAAAGCAACACCTAGAATAAAAAATTTCGATGATTAAATCCTTAGAATAAAACTCATAAAAGGAAGTCTACATAAAGGCAATCCTAGCAATGTAGGACATTGTAATAAAAGAGGCATTTATTTATTTTATTGGGTGAGTGCAAAAGTTCGTGCCCGATTTATCATTAAAACTCAAGCAGTCATCTTTGAAAGCTGTCAAAAGACATCTTTCTTACTTTTTTCAACGCAAAACCGAAGTTATAATCGAGGCATTCTTATGCTACCAAAACATTGTAAAGATTGTAGAAAACAATGGCGATTATTTTATTAATAAAACGTTTTTATTAATCAATGATGTAATCGCCATTGTTTTCATGCGCTCGATTTTACCGAAGTTCTACTGTACAGAGAAACTACAAAGAGAGCATTATCAATTTCCTTACATATGTATATTTAGAAATAAGAGAAACTAATTTAAAATATTGTACAATACAAATATAATCAAACAAAAACTTATTTAAACTGTCTCATAATATATTAATTTAAATCAAAAATAAAAATGCAACATTATTTTGATGTATGTCCTTTAAAATAATACAACCTATTTATGAAAGTAATTGCTAGTGTTCGATCATTTTGCGTTATTCATGGCAAAGCATTCATATCAAATGTACAGTATTTATTTGTTTGAAATATTTTTTACCAACATATTGTATCTATATATAAAATATATAGAGAGAGAGAAAAAGAAAAAATTTGTATTATTAAACATATCATCTACAGTCTAGGAAATACAAAATGTAACTACAGAATAAAATTTAGATTTTTTATTTTATATATACATGTATATGACACTTTGTATCATCATCCTATGCATCACAAATACAATTTTTTTCACATACCTCAATAAAAATTAACAAAATAAATAACATCTTGATATCAATTTTTGTTTTCTTTAGGTTTTTTCTTGTTATAAGACTTTTTATAAAAATTATAAAACAAACCTAGATATATTAATAAATTCACAGTAAAAATAGGTACTATGTGAAATATTTGTTTTGACACTACACAGCTTGGAAGTAATGCTTGCAGAAAATATAACACCAATCCAATAAACTGTGCCTGTAATTTTGT
>QVNW01001093.1:0-22136 GCA_014825475.1 Pseudomyrmex flavicornis
ATATATATATATATATATATATATATATGAAAGATACAAAAATGTTAGCATAAAACGATACGTAACGTAAACACATTAATTTTTGCCTCAATAATACATATTTTTATATATATATACTATTGTTAATATTTTAAAATAAAAACTTAATACGTGTATATATACATATATATAAAACAAAATAAAATTCATGAAATTCATCCGATCCACAAAATTCGTTCTACAAACGTATCTTTTCCAAACGGCAATTTTTACTCATATCGTATTCATCACCACTGAATTAAAACAAATATCCAGTAATATATATATATATATTTTCGCTTACATATAGCAATTCTATATGCCTTTTGGTTGTACAAAACAATCTTGTATTATACATGTAAGGATAATTGAAATCTCATAATAAGGTATATACACATTTTTGATGACGTCTTTTAATTCACATCTTGTAATTATTCCATGTATCTATTCTATACAAAAAATATGATCATCATGCGCGCTTGTGAATAAAAATAGTACAGAAAAAAACTTGCATAACTTTTGTAATAATGTGATCAAATCATTTGAAATTGTTTATAAAACTGCGTAAGATTTGTATATGATTTACTACAAGATTAACAACGTGTACAAGTTTTATTTTTTTTGATAATATTTTAATTACTAAAAAAATCGATTAAAAAGACAGTCAGTTTGCTCAGATTGATTAAAGGCGCTGTTAATTAAATAAATAAGTATATCTTTTAGAATTTTATGTGTGAAAAACTTTTATATCTTGTTTTAGTTTTGCTTTTATACGATAGAATATTTTTACTTTTTGTCGAAACTTTTTATTATGTCTACGATGTGTTATAAAGAATATTAAGAATATAAACATACCATAAAAAAAAACTTTTATGCAAAGATGAAAAAATGTAAACACATAACATTCTTCCACATAATAGTTACATATATATTGTTATTGAACACGGAATATAAATATAAATACTTTGTAAAAAAAAAAAAAGGAAAAAAGAGAGAAAAATCCAATATGTGCGTTTACACTAGCTATAAGTACAGTTTCCTCTATCACTCTATTATTGCTCAATCTTGTAATAACTTGGATAGCATAGTTGTATATACATTTTTTCTCAAGCATATTTTAATGTCCAAGATTTGTATACATCGTGAAATATTTTCTTTTGATAAATTTATGTATTTCTGATATCCACACATGTATATGTTTTTTTATGTTTACGTATATAAAATTAGATTTTGGTGTAATATGTTTTCTAACATTTTTAGTCAGAATTATGCTGTGAAGATAATATCTAGATTTGAGTTGGTGTTATATAGACACGTATAAAATTGTGCTTGTGTGGATATCAGCACATGTAATTTACTAAAAAAATTTTGTGTTTTTAAGTGTTTTGAGATGCTTCTTGCAGATAAATAGAAAAAATGGCATTGTATAGCGGAAACGTTTATTTTAGTATAATGAAATTACTATGCTGTTATGCTGTTGTAGAATTTGATGTAGTTTAAAGGAAAAATTTTATTTAAGTAATCTGAACGTGATATAAAATACTTGATTCTTGTAATTGTTTCTTGGCAATAATATAAATTGTTTTATATATTTAAAAGACTTGCATTTATATATATGTATATATATATAATGCAATGTAGAATTTTTTCACCCAACAAAATATTTTTCAAAAAGAAGTCGAGAGTCAGCTGAAAATTGATCTTTATTCCCATTAATATATACACATTATAAATATATATACACTTTTGTTTAAAAAAAACTTAATTTATAATAATCTTAATTTCCATGTAAGGCTATCGATAATTTCAGTAGAATCTGGTCCTATACCAACAACTGTAATTGTACCTGGTTTTAACTGAGTTCTACCAGCATCTTTTATTATGGCAGTGATCACACCAGCACGTTGTGCTTTATCTGCTAAGGCTAATAATTCATCTTCATTTGGTATTTTGACAACGATCTTAGGTTGTCCAACTTGTAACCAGGATTGAAACATTTTTTGTTTCGCTTTACTATTCAAGGCTTGATAACAACACTCTAACGCAGCATGAGCACACTGAGCACCAACCTTTCCCTTTCCCATAGCTATGTCTGATCGAACCACTAATACCATTTTACAATTTTCTCCCTTCCAAGTAGGAGAGAACAAAGCTCTGATATATTTACCTATCAACGACATTCTTTAATCACACTATGTTATAATTAATGTCTTTGTTTTTCTGTGTGTTTAATCATACATTCCTTAAATTTTTTTACTTGATCCTGACATTTCCTCCAATCTTGATGCTCAGCTATACAGTTCTGTAAGTAGTACAAATACAATACTTTTTGTTTTAAAAAGTAATTTAATTGATATCTTTAAGAAATTTTATTTGTCAGTAACATTCAAAGATAAATACTAACGTGTTATTACTTAAAACTAAAATATTTGGAAAAGAAAAAATTTTTAGTTAAAGTATATTCCAATTACGATTAATTGATGTTAATCGTAATTGGAATCGTAATCGATTACAAATAAATGTAACGAACTTGAACTTGATAGTGCAATTCCATGCAACCGGTTTTCTTCAGCATGCGTTCAACTGGATCTTCGATTTCTTTGTCGATGCTAATATTTGCTGATGCAGTCATGGTACACTACATCGATGTTTAAACGAAAGTTGCGAATTATAGTTGTCTAATATCAAAAAATCATACTTGTTAAGTAATATAAATCTGGTTACTTAAAACCTCGACAATCTTTATAGGTTATATTACTCTTATTCATTTATTTTTTATGCAAAAACATATCTATCAATTCGATAGAGTCTGTGTTCGAAAATTCACTGCTAGTGTATATTGAAAGTGTATAACATATGTGACGTGAACTATAGATTTTTGTAATATCTGGCAGTGAATATCGGAACGCAGCCAGAGTGATTGGCCATTTAGACGATGAAAACGCCATCGTTGTTTAACTGTCGGAACTGCCGGTTGCGTGAAAGTAAACTAAATGCAGGTGACGGCTGCGTGAGATCATTGAATGCACAGAGAGTTGTTTCGATCTTGGACGATTTTCAAAGGTATTTATCAGACATTTCTTTGTAATCGCGCATGTTTCAATGACAGGACGAATCGTGAACGCCGGGCCGGTTTCTGACACTTTCAGTGGAACCACCACATCTGGTCCACGTAAAATCCGCTATTGTTCCGAGAACGTACACGGCACCGCCTTTTTTGTTACACACTTGTACTTTACATTCCACGATAGATTCTGTTATATTTCTATTTTCGAATAGACGCACTTCGATGTGTTATTTGTTAATTTGTACACGACGCCTCGCATCAGCTACTTTCTGCAAATTTCTTACGTGTCACATAATTTATTTATAACGATGTTCTTTCTTATCAGATTCCACGTATGTAAGTGATATATGTTGAAAAAGGAAAAAGTGAATCAAAGTATATTTATAGTTCCAAGAAAAATATTTCTAAATATATTTCTAAATATATTTCAAAATATTTTTCAAAATATTTTTCTTGTTTCTTGTTTTCTGCGTTTGTTTTCTATTTAGTTCGATTTACATCAGCAAAGGACATAAATCAAAGTGAATTGTGAACATGCAATTTGTTTGTGTGTAATTTAAACTGCAGTATAAATTACTTTTTCAGTTTCTGTAATATTATACCAATACGCAGTGACTGTTATGTGATAGTATGTCAAAAATATTAGTAGAAAATATTAAAATATAATATTGATTATTTATGACTTAATATAACATTAGAGATTTTCTTTTATTGTAAAAAAATTTATGTTATAATATATATATCGATTTTTATAATATAATGGCACAGAGATTTTAGATTAAATACTTTTTTTGAATATAAAAGAAACTTTTAAATATATTAAATACATTATTTTATCTTTTTTCTTTTTCTCTCTCATTTTTTTTCTTTCTAATATCATTATTACTTGTACTTTTCTCATGTACTACATAGCAAACTTATATTTCAAGTAGTATACTTTCCTGTATGGTATGATGTATTAGGAATACAATACAAAATCATATCTTGACCTTAGTCTTAGATCTCTCACACTGATAATACAATTTTCCCATCCTGGTGTTGTTAACTGTGTCCTGCTCTAATTAAAGTAATTATCATAAGGTAAACTCTTAAAAAAATACAAAAGATATATATGTATATATATATATATCTTGGTGAAGCAATTATAACTTTTTTTTGTTATTTTTATTTTATTTTTATTATTATATACATACATTTTGCTAAAATACATATAAAATTAATATAAATACTATTACAATATAATTAAAAAGTGTTTTAAGTAAATGTCATTATATGCTTTTAAAGTAAGAAAGATATTTAACAACTCTACTTTATCTTAATTGAAGATAATTACCACAAAAATGTCGAAGAAACCAGGAACTACTCAAGCAATGCATAAAGTCATAATGGTTGGGAGTGGAGGTGTAGGAAAATCTGCTCTCACATTACAGTTTATGTATGATGAGGTAAAAACAAAGTTACGTTTAGAGTGAACAATATTTACTATGTTAACATATTTAATATTACAAACATAATTTATATAATTTTTCTAATATTCTATTTCATCTTTTAAATCTAAACTATTTCTAGAGAAAGAGTATATATTTTAAAAAAGATATTCTTTTTTTATTTGTAGCATGTTATTATATAAAGTAAGATTTTGTTTCTTTTAATCTTAATTATAATGTCAAATTTAGTTTGTTGAAGATTATGAACCTACAAAAGCAGATTCCTACAGAAAGAAAGTTGTATTAGACGGACAAGAGGTACAAATAGATATTTTGGATACTGCTGGACAAGAAGACTACGCAGCAATTCGGGACAATTATTTTCGCAGTGGGGAAGGGTTTCTCTGTGTGTTTTCGATAACAGAAGATGATAGCTTTCAGGCTACGCAAGAATTCAGGTGAGTAAATTTTAATATACTAAACTGTTTTGTCGTGTATAAAATTCCAAAAAATAAAATTTCCAAAGAAACTCATTTTGTGGATTATATTATCGGTTTATTCCAGCTAAACAAAAACAAACACTTTTTTTGTCATAGAGAACAAATTCTCAGGGTAAAAAATGATGAGAACATTCCATTTTTATTAGTGGGAAATAAAAGTGATTTGCAAGAAAAAAGGAAGGTTAGTTTAGCCGAAGCTCAAGCAAGATCTCAGCAATGGGGTGTTCCTTATGTGGAGACAAGCGCTAAAACAAAAGAAAATGTCGATAAGGTAAAAATGCTTACACATAACACAATATTTATTCACTTGTTTCTTTTGAAAAAGTATATCATCAAAGATTTTGTTTTTTTTTTCATTTTTTTATATATATTATTTAACAGATAAAAGAAGTGTAAAACTATGTTATCTTTCTCTTACCTTTTAAGTTCTTAGTTTTATTTATTAACAATATTCGGTGTTTTCACTCAAATAAGAAACTTTGAAAGATCTTCTATGTTTTGTCTTGTAAGTTTAAACATTTTATAACTTTGTTTAAGTAGATTTATTCTTCATAAAACAAGATATTTACAGAATATTTATATATCTTATACACATATATTTAAATATATATTTAAATTACTAAAAAAATATATTTAAATTATTAAAAATTGATAGATGCATTTACAAGTTTTTATTGCTTTTACATTTATTTTTGATGCACTCACAGTATAATGTAATGTGCGGCATATGAATTAGTTGCACGAAACATATATGCATTTTCGAAGCTTAAGTCTGCAGTTTATGTATATTTAAATGTATTTATATACATATATGTTATTATTTATATCACACCACATGTGTGTTGTACTACAGCTTATGTGCGCATAATTCTCACATTTTTTTTATAAATACAAAGGAATAAATGTTTATTTTATATTGCACACGTTTTTTTGCCTTAAAGCTTTGAGCATTCGTATTGCACATTTGCAGGTGTTTTTCGACTTGATGCGTGAAATAAGGTCACGCAAAATTGAAGATAAATCAGCGAGTAATGGTCGAGGTAAAGACCGTGCCAAGAGGAAGAAAAAGAAGTGCATTATTCTATAGGTTTGCCAGTTTTCTTGCATGTATTTTTTTTATTGTTTAAGATATTAGAAACTTGCGTTTTCTGTTTTAGCAACTTTTGTTGTCGTGTGTAGAAAATGTTAATGTTTAATTATTGTAAATTTTAGTTCTTAATCATTTATGTATGTGTGTGTGTGTGTGTGTGTGTGTGTGTGTGTGTGTATATATAGATATATATATATAAATGTACGATCATTAATCAAATTTTAAAAAATTGAAATATTTTATCATAGAAAATATATATGCACGCATGTGTGTGCGCGCGCGTGCATGTGTGTGTGTATGTATGTATATCTTTATGTATATATTTCATATCTTCGCTTTTTAAAATTATTGATACTTTAAGTTCCGTTATAAAAAAATTATTATTACCCAAGTTATTTATATAAGTATGTGCAAATTAGAAAAATGACATACAGTGTCTATAAAGCTTATCACAGCTTATGCAAGGCATGTGTTTGTGCTTTTTTTTGTTAATAATTGAATATATTACACAAATCAGATATATGCATATAGTTACATATATATATATATATATAAAGCAATATACACATTATATATATATATAAAATTGAAAATTACATACATAAAATTGAATTTTGTTTAGTTCAATTATTACCATCATGACATGTGATATACTGCAATGAAATATTTGCTCTGAAAAACAAATCAAAAGTTTAAAAGAATAAAAATTGTATTCAGTTATGACATTACAGGTATTCTTTGATTTAATGCGAGCAATAGCTGCTCGTAAGGCACAGGAAAACCAGGGAGATGGAAGCGAACGTGACAAGCCAACAAAATGCTGCGTCTTGCTATAACAAACATAAAACAGTGCATAATTTATATTATGAAAGCTACAACCTTTATAATTGGAAGCTAATCGTATATAAGAGAACTGTATTTATATAAAATGAAAGTTTTCTGACACTTTACAGTGAGTTGACAGTCTTTAATTTTTGCTGTTTACTGTATATGTAACGTGAACACGGAATATATTCAAACTTGAGACACATATGTTTACTCTATGTATATATCACTATATATATATTTTACATTCTGGTATTCCTATTTAAAATATATTCGAAAAATTTGTACACACACACACACACACATATATATATATATATATATATATATATATATCTTATATTTTCTATAGGATTATTAAAATAATGTATTTCAATAGCATTTATATTTTTATTACTGTTTTTAGTCTATTCTATTTTAGTATTTCGTTCTTATGAAACACAATTTATGTTAAAAAGCCAAAGCTTATAAAAAAATAATATAAAAAAACAGTTTTTTTATATGCGTCATTACTGTTTCTCAGAGTGCTGAAACAAATAGTCTTAATGTGTATATGTTTAAGAAAATTCAAAATATATAAACAATATATTCATATATCTTATAAATATTTTCTATTTTTTTGTTTTTTAGATGTTATTTGTGCAAATAATGTAAAAATTATATACACGTTTATGTTGAGAGTAAAATAAAGTAATTACGTTCTTAGGTGGTCTTTACTTATCTGTAACCTCCAGTGAGTTCAGCACTCTATTGTTCTATATAAAAAAATATATAGAAATTTGAAAGATATAAAAAAATGTTCCATTACTAATTAAAAAAATTTTAAATAGTCATAACACTGTAAAGTAACGAGAAAACTTATTAAGTGATATTTGTTTTTCTATGTGCGTATTGTAGTTTTAATAATACTGTGTTTTGTTTTATATAGTTAGTTTTGCAACGTTAGGTTTTAGTTTTATAGTTTTTTTAAAAAATAGCATATATAACAGTTTGATATATCTCGATTTTATTAAAAAAGATTTAATTAGGAAAAGACATAACTTATTGTAATTTTATATGTTTGTGGTAAAAAAAAAACTATTGCAATGGTTCTTTTGCAATTGGTCTTACTCGCATATCTGAAATATCAAGTCACAACATTAAATAACAATAAAATAAATTTTTATATCCAACATAATAGACTGTAAGTAGAGACTGATCGTATACTTAAGTCGCTTATCTAAAAAGAAAACCACCTCTGTGAGGTGTGCGTTTATTTCAAATATTAAATATAAAATAACTAAATTAATAATACATCTTTAAAAAAAGCGGAGACATTGTTACAAAATAATCATTAAAAATTCTCAAAAAATGTATATTTATAGATTTCTTGAAAGAGAAACAAAGTACCTGTATTGAAAGTTTTGATACTTTTGTACCGTTGACATTGATTGTGACTTTTAAGTGTTTAATCATTGTTTATGTAACGAGGTCAATCAAACTTAAAAACTTTAATAGCAATATTTAAACTCGAATATTTATATACATATAGTGTTATATTAAGAGATCACTTGGATTTTTCACTTTTAAATGTTTGTGATCTGCTGTATTCCACAAATTGACAGCATTTTTATGCAAATCTCAATGTAATGTTTTTGATTGATTATTCAACTGTTATTTATCAACTCATTTATATCTTTACATGGTGTAATAGTTTAATTTTTTTTAAATTACATACAGAGGTACATATTTAAAAAATATATACCTCAACCTTTATATATCAGAAATATACATATAGAGGTTTGTACCTATATTAAGTTTTGCAGTAAATGTAGAAAAACAAGTAAACGGAGGAAAGCAAACACAGATGAGAAATGTGCACAATAAAAATTTTGTAAAAAATTTCATTTTTTTAAAGACACTTAATAATAAATTTTATTTGTCTTTTTTCTGAAAAAATTGTAACCCTATAAAAATTTAAAAAAATAATACACATTACTTTTTACATATGTATTTAGACTTTCATGCGCAGAAGTAAAGAAATAGAGCACTCTGAAAAAATGTGTTATCTTGTTGAATATATATATATATATATATATATATATATTCAAACATATATATATGATATATTTTGAACGGCCTTCACCTCAGTTAACACACAATACAAAGTTCACATATACAAAGTAATGTAAATGTATGTATACTACATATTTTTATGTACATGTGTCTTTACATTCTCTCTCTCTCTCTCTCTCTCTCTCTCTCTCTCTGTCTCTCTCTCTCATGTGTGTGTGGTGAGATATAATATTTTACACATAATAATATTTTTACATAGAAATATTTTTCTAACAAAATCCTGTTTGCAAATTTAGAACTTTATATAGCACAAAACAAAATTTGTGTGTGTATATATATTGATTTATTTTTACAATATATATATTAACTTCTTTTTATAACAACTTTGCTCTGTGTTTCATAAATGGTAAGTTATATAAATTACTGTACAGTGTTTTGTTTTATAGCTCAATATATGACTGCGCTATGTGAACTATAATTAAGGTACACTCATATTATAAATGTACAATAATAGCGCTCAGAAAGGTGGAATGATTGTTTTATGGGTTTACTCCAAAGTTGAATTATATTTTAACGAAAAAACCAAATGGGTTTTTGCTTTCTTCTGCAATTTATTGTCAATATTACGAGAATAATATTTTAATTGCTTTTTTTAAAAAAAAGATTTGTGTGTAACATCGACAATAAGTTTCAGAATCAATGACCAATGTATATTTTTATAATTATTTTACGAATAAAAGGGAACAATACAGATGATGCTATTAAATGCATCACAGTCTTTAAAAGAGAAATTTCAGATTTTTTTCTACTAACATGTGCAGTAAAACATGAAACTGAAAAAAGATAATTCGCTGTTATTCAAATATTTCGTACAGTAGACGTATGTAAAATATTTATATATCTGCATTCGTATTTTATGTACTACACAATATATCAATAATATGTTATCTGTAAGTTATGTAATGACCAATTGTGAAATAATCTTTTGTGCCTGCAATACACGAATATAAAATTCTTATTTTTCTCATTTTATGTGAGTTATAAACTTTGTCAAGATAATACGTAAACATATTAGAAATTGTTTTCTAAAGACAATAATATGTGCAAAGTACAGATAGAAATCTATACCTCATGGTATTAGATTTCAATAAAAATATTGCTCTGATAATAAAAAATAAATTTATATTAATTTTTATATTTCATTGTGCGCTAATCACAGGTGTGTTTTTGTTCCTTCTGCTTTTTTTGCCGATGGTGGAACGTTCGGTGAAAGAGGAGGAGTTTTTACTTCGTCAGATTTGGAATTGGTCTTGAGAATGGCGGCTGCTTTTTGTTTACCTTCCTCGCCAGAAGAATCTGTATAGGATTCTCTAATGGCATCATCTGCTAGTTCTTCTTTTCCAAATCCTGGCTCAGTTGTTACAGGTGTAGCCGGAACAGTAGATTTATGTCCGGGCTTAATAATTTCCTCGTCCTGGCCTATTTTGCTATCCTTTTCTAATGATTTTTGTAGTTGTTCTTCCATTTCCAATATCTCTTCTTTATCTATTAACTCTATCAATTCATCCACTTGTTTTTTGCTTAAATTTACATCTTCTTTACCTATTAATTCTACAACCTGGAAAAAAATTGTTTGAAATAATTAATATAATGCAATTAAGTGCGTAAAAATAGTATGTAACAATAAAAAACTATATAAATCGGTTCTAAAACATACCTTTAAGACATCTTCTACTTTTATAGATCCGTCATGATCATCGTCAATTTTTCCTAAAATTTCTGTTATGCGTTTTAATCGATGATCGTCTGGAACATTTTGAATTTGCTTGATTGCCGCGACTAATTCGTCTATTTTAACTAATTCTTCTACATCTTTGGCATCCCGTTTTTCATCAGGACCCAACGATTCCATTCTCTCTTTGACCTTTTTCTCAGACTGCTCAAGCTCCAATAAAACTGCATCCATCTTTGAGATCATTTTATTTACTTTGTTAAACAGTCTGTTAGCACCTTTTGATACTCTAATATTTTCTATATCCGCTTGACCTTTAGCTTCTGCTTTAATTTGATATAGTTCCTTAATATCCTCTTGATACTCTGCCATTTCTTCTTTAAGTTCCTTGAGTTCTTCTTTCTCTACAGCCATGTTCTTGTTGTCCTAAAAAAAATAGCAATTATGTTACAAAATCCTGTAAAAATTAAAAGATGACCAATTAAAAACATTTCTTTTTTTTACTGACTTTGCCGATTGAATCCAAAGCCTGTTCCAAAACTTTGACATCTGTAGCGGTGATTTCATCTTTCGCAGCATTGGATTCCACAATAGTTGGTTGTGGTTCGATTTCCTTCTTTTCCTTTCTTTCTTCTTCAATCTTCTTCTCTTCCATTTTTATAATTTCAATGTTTGTTCTATGATCCAGTTTACCTTCTTTTTCCCCGATAGCACCTTTTGTACGAGCCACAACCGTATCGGGCAAGGCCGAAATAGTCGCCTTCAGCTTGTCTGACATAGGCACCGTTTCCGGTATCATAAGCGCTCGCGACAGTAACAGCAAAGAGGGTGGAACTTTTTTATTCAAACTCAGATCCAACCATTGTGATATTTGTTCTCTTAGCCTGTTCTCTGGCAACCCGTAAGCGCGCATACCACGAGCTCTGCATGCTTGTTGCAATTCAGCCCTAGTCAGGGTATCGACTCCTTCCTTTTCAATCAGCTGTCAAAGAAAATAATACACTTTAGCTGTTAAAAGTCTAAAAGACTTTTACAGAAAAATGTAACTATACAAACTTTGTCGTCTGCAGTAAGACTTCTCAATCTCATTCTAAGTAAGAATCGTAAGAAATTTGTCGTTCCAAGTGTTTGCACATCCAATACACGGCACAAAGCAATTAGCTGAGGCCGCGAGAGAGAATCTAAGGTAATTTCGTCCTCGAAGAGTTTACTAAATTTCATAATTTCTTCGTTTGTTGCGACGGCACCGGATGTCCGCACTTTATAAAAGAATTCTGCGAATTCTTTAGCTTTTTCAGATCTGTAATGATCCGATGACTGTACCGCCATTTCGTCTAAGGTTTTTTGCAAAAATTTTGCCATTTCTATCTTGACCTATTTAAAAACAAAACAGTAAGCAAAGCATATTTACTTATGCACTTATTTATCACTTGCTATGAATACATACTTCAATGTTTTTATACCTTTAAAGCTTGTTTCAGTTTATCTTCTTTTTCAGTTGCTGTTTGAAAAGTAGATGGTAGCATACCAGGAAACAGTTTGATCGCTACAGGTAGTAAAAATTCCATAAAAGGAACAATAATAAACACAGAGAAGGGTATCAATCTGAACATATCTCCAGTTGTTTTTACAAGCTATTAAAATAATTGATTATAATAATAATTATAATAAATTTTAACACTAATGTTTCATCTATATGTGTGTTACAGTTTTCTGTTTGACATACCAAACGATGCTCCCTCCTACTAAGTTCCTTTCCATGTAAAATTCTCCATATTAATTTAGCAGAAACTTTCATATCAAGTCCCAATAATCGAAATCCATGATAATAATGCAATATTTCACCCTTGATTTTTTGCCACATTGTAACCTTAGCAACAGCTTTATTTGGCTCACAATTTTTAACAACACTGTCTGTCATTTTCTCTTTGAGTTCTTTCTCTTCTTTGATGTTTTTTACTGTTTCTTCTACTTTTGATGATGGTTCCTGTCCTTTCCAATTTGAAGTCATGTAAAATGTTCGAATTTGTATGTACGGCATATTGTTAACATATGCTGGCAACACTGTGGGCTCCAGCAACAAGTTTTTTCGAGTTTGATTAATGTTTGTATAAAGTAAAGCTATACTACTCATTGTATGGTTATTGTTATACAATAATTTAAACGGGGAACATCCTAAAATGAATAAAAAAATTTCAATTACTAAATATATAAAATTAAATAAGAATTTCTCTACAGTATGTAAATAAAAAATAACACTAAGCACAGATTTGTTTTTACTATTAACAACAAGAATAAGCACTCGAATTGTCGAATATCTGGTAACATGAAATGACTGAGCAATGAAATAACAATTGTATGTGCAAAAAAAACAAAGTGTTTTTATAACCGTGTACATATATACATATATATATTTATATACATATATACATACATAGACATACATTAGAAAAAACTTAAGTATGTGGCGTGACATAACCTGGCGATATCACGTTTTTTTAACGACGTTAAAACGGATAAGACAATTGAAAGAAAAAGATCAAAGTGTTATATTTCGAAGAATGCATCGTTAATTTTACAGCAACGAGTATATCGTTATGCATACAAAAGTAACAGAAGCATTTTTTTATGACGATATATATACACAGTATTACAAGTTGCAAAACTGTGGTAATCTATAATAGGATATGAAGTAATATACGATGAAAATGTAAAAATACGCACGTCGAATAATTCCACCGTGCTCGATTATCATCCGTTTCGTGTGAATTAAAGTGTTCATGGCGTGTTATTTTTTCTGCGGGTATTTAAATCGCTTGAAATTGTCGGATCGGTTCACTACAAACATGCGGCAAATTATGTATCACCGTATTGTCCGCTTTGAACATAGCAGCTCTAAGATCAGCTGGTACATACAACCGGTGCTACCACCACGAATGGTGAGCGTAAGTGAATGAGTAAATAAAAGAGAAAAAGAGAGAGAGAAAGAAAGAGAAAGAGAAAGAGAAAGAAACTCCGCTGTTTTTTTCCAATTTATGCGATTGGTCGAATTTATACCAGTTTGTTTTACCACCGATTTCTACTTTGCGTTGTTAAGACACAAATTAAGATACGGGATGAAAATAAAAAAAGAGAGCGGATTTGCGAGAATAAATGTTTTAATTTGCGGAATAGAAATTGACCAATCGATTCAGACGATCGACCAATACGAGAACTTGAACTACTCGAATCGATTTTTTGGAGTATCGTGTATACGGAGCTTTATGTATTTAAAGATTTCCATTGTGAATAAATAAAAATTTGCCGTAAATTTCGATGTGTAATGACTTCTGCAGACAGAACGTGTCAACGCGTTACGCATGACAATAAACATCACGATAACCAATCAACATTTTGTTTTTATAGAAACATAGCATATTGTTTTGGCTATCGTGTCGCTTCTAGTTGCGCGTAACGCGTTGACGCTTCTTGTCTGCAAAAGTTATAACGGCTGCCGATTTGCATGTGACGCCGTTGTTCGATTACGTTGTTGCAGATTTTATGAAAATACTTTCATTGACATTCGTTTGTTATCTCGGTGCGGTAAATGTGCTTTTCGCGGTGCATCCAATAGAAACAGCGGAAAGATTCCCTCAATCCGTCAAGTGAATGCTTCTAAACGATTTGTATTGCGCCATTCACTTAGCTTATGTACGTTAATATACGTTAGTGTTGAATTTAGTGT
The DNA here is from genome assembly GCA_014825475.1 of Pseudomyrmex flavicornis. NCBI lineage: Eukaryota > Metazoa > Arthropoda > Insecta > Hymenoptera > Formicidae > Pseudomyrmex > Pseudomyrmex flavicornis. The sequence goes on from QVNW01001093.1 coordinate 14,439, forward strand.
TCGAGAGTTAATTCTCTTCAAGCAAAGCAGTTGAAAAGAAGAGGCGTGTGTTGAAAAAATCTCTTACAATGAGTGATGATCAGTCAGCCGATCAAAGCCCAACTACAGAGGTAAGATTCAACTTGTTAATAACAACAGTAATTGATTGAAAAAGTATAGGTAATCAAGTTTGTTACAAATAAAACATTAAAAGAAATAATAAGAAAGAAATTGTATATATTTGTTAAGTGTCTCAGAATTAATTTAAAAATGACACGTTATATAAATATATACAGACATTTTACTTTATTACAGTTGTCATCTAGTGATATTGAAAAATTGGAAGAAGCCAAACTAAAAGCAAAGTATCCAAATGCAGCTAATCGTCCATTTGGTGGTCATTCTGCATTTTTGCAGAAAAGGCTAGCCAAAGGGGTACATATTAATCTATTGATTATTTATGATAGATTTTTATATCATATTATAAAAAACAAAAATGTATATTTCTTTCAAAAAAGCTTGTTTAAACAGTTTATTTCCACTGTGTATTTTCAGCAAAAATATTTTGATTCTGGGGATTATCAAATGGCAAAACAAAAATCCACAGCTAAGCCAAAGCCAACTGGTGTTTTGCCAACAGGTGATGCTATACCGACACCAGAGACAGTTCCACAACGAAAAACATCTATCATTCAACAAAAATTCAATACAACAACAACATCTTAAAATATCTCTGTTGCTATATTTTGTAATTATTTAGTCTTTTAGTTTGAGTCTTAGAATAATATGGTACAGTTACGGATATAATTCGAGATTCTGAAAAACTTTTTTAATTTTTATTTAAAAAAAGATCTTCTGTAAAGTATTTCACAGTACTATATGATTCTCATCTTAAGCAAACCTCATTATTTTTTTAGCTTATTCTCTTGAAAAGGAACATCTGTAATATTTTGAAATAATAATATTAATTTCTGTATGTGTGTCACAGTGGTACATATGTCTTATTAATGCTTGCTCGATTGAATGAGTTACTATGTATTTGAAGATTTTTGTGTGAATTTTACATATATCGTTATACTGTGTTTTACATTCTTATTAACTATACTTTAGTAAAAAAAGACAAGAGTTGTGTATGTAGTATTGTGTTGTGTTATTTCAATGAGCATATAAAAGAGGTTTTAGATGCACATATGTAAAAATTGATATTGAAAATGTGGTAAGACAGCCAAAGTAGATGAACAAATTCATCAAGAAAGACTTTTCTTATCTCTCAATAAGATGGAAAAACAACGTAATGTGAGTGTAGTCCCACATTTGAGCACGATAAAGTTAAGAGTAAGATGATATATACAGATCTGCATTTTCAAAGCTGCTGTGATGCGCTTAGCAAGACTATTTTCTTATGAAAAATCGCGTTTACTATGAAAATAAACAATAATTTTAAATGTAACTACAGATTTGTTTATTGTATAAACTATATTTAGTATAATATATTGTACACAAAACTAAAATCATTTATCTTGTCGTTTATTCTCACCTGTGCATTATAATAACATTGTTGCTTAAAAAGTAGAAACGTTATAGATAAAAATACGATACACGATACATACAATTATTATTAAACTAAGATTATAGTAATTAATATATCGTTATTATGAGAGAGAAATAAAAATGTACTTTTTTCTTTCTGTTTGTCGATAAAAAAATAATTTTCTTTCCAGAATAATTTTTTATTGCAGAATATGTCTACACATACAACAAAATCGACAGAAATCTCATTAGATGCTCATTAAATATTGTACAGAGCTGTAGACATTTAATGAACATCAGAGGACAGATGAGATTTTATTCCGTGTAGATGTGTTAGTATCAAACTTGACAAAATATAAGCTATATGTACATATTAGAGGTAGAGCAAAAGTTTTCGACATCTTTTAATTAAAAAACTATATTATTATTAAAAATATAAAATGTTCAATTTTCCTTAAAATATTTTACCTTGCTTTCTATCGCTTTTTGCTATCTATCAAGTAATTGATGAATTTCGGATCGAAAGAATTCCTTGGAGCATCTTATCGATCTCTATTTTCAAAAACACTAGAAACATTATTCGCTAAAAATTGATAAAATGATTAAGATGGCAATTCGCAAAGCACATACAATATAAAAATGCATGAGATAGAAGAGAAAATTATTAACAAAGCCGAAGACAATACAATGATATGCGACGCCGAGAACTTTTGTACACCTCTAATAATTTCCTTATCGAGCTTCTCATTGAAAATTATATTATCATATCATTTGCAGTTAGCATGTGGGGAATGTCACTCATTATACATTTGTTCTATTAAATCGGTGTACATCGTCAAGATTACATTCTTCTTGAGTTTCAGTGTGGGTCCTAACTCGCCAGTCGGAATGGAAAAGTCATGAGGAAGAATTTCGAACTTTTGCACTTTTTGAGCGTTGCTTATAGCGTGCGTGTTTGCTCTCTTGATCGCCTTATCGATTTCATTGTATATCTGAAAGAATATATGAATTATATATGACATTTTTTTATATGTGCAATGACAGAAGATAGAAATACATATTTCTTTTACAGTTGCAATAATGTGCGTTATAGGCTTTATCAATTACATGTCAAAGTTCATATTAATCGTATCCTCATTTTTGTCGCTTTAAAAAAACGCTTATACTACTTACAATTGGGTCGCGCGAGTTTATAACTTCTGTAACTGTTTTGACTTGGCTACTGATGGATTTTGTCCACTTCAACACATCTTCGGTCAGCGTGTCCAAAGGTTCACCAGTTTCCATATTCATATTGCTCTAGAAACAAGGTATATAATTTGTATGTTCAATTCATTATTTATACATTTGCATTGCCGATTAACATCACGTTTCTTAACGCAGGCAACTCCGCCAGTATCGCCTGCTCGATGTTGTATGGTGCCACATTTTCTCCGCCGCTTGTGATTATAAGCTCTTTTATTCTACCTGTAAAAACAAGATAAAAAATAAAAAATTTTTTATTGTAATAGCATTAATTTATGTAAGCATATCGCTTCAATAATATGTACTTTATAGCTGAATATGTATCGGACTACGGAGCAAAAATTAGACAAAGAAAAAAAAAACTGATATACTGACCGATAAACGACGAAAACAAGATTAATTGATTAAAGTTTTTGATTTTAGTTTTTTATACTGATATATGTATCAACGTTGTCAATACTGCGCCTGATTTTTGCCAATTCAGCATTTATTCATATAATCACATATACAATTGCTTCATTGTCATCTTAATACGCTGCGTAGTAGTAGTCAATGAATATTAAAACTCAAAAAACCAAAATAATAAATAAAAACCGACGGGAGCAAAATGGAGTGCGCGCAAAAAGACATAATTCTTTTATGTAATATAAAATGATAAATATTCAAGTAACTTGCGGGTCCGATACACCTGAAAAGCTGTCGAATGAATCACTTAATTCAAGTAACTTGCAAAACAATCACAGAGAGACGGCTTACCGGTAATAGATAAAAATCCTTTTGAGTCTATCTTGCCAAGATCGCCACTATGCAACCAGCCGTCTTCATCTTTAGTTTCGGCGGTTTTTTCAGGCTCGTTCAAGTAGCCCATAAACACATGTCGTCCGCTCATGCATATTTCGCCTTCACCATGTTCGTCGACATTGTCTAGTTTTGTGTATAATCCGGGCAAAACTATTCCGGAATTATACATACTACAACAAAGAAGATAATATCTGCTATTATTATAAAAAATTAATTTAAGATCTTTTAAGACCTTGTACTTTACACACTAGTCCGTATTTTTGTCTCATTTTTATGCATTTATTTATTTCTTAATTTTTATAGTATAACTATAAAATATGCTAAACGTGCATTTTTGATAAAAGTGAGATGTAAATACACGGTTCATAATCTTTGCGTAATAGTAAAGTTCAAAATTCGACAAAAATTATTATGTACGAAGTGACTACGACTTTTATACCTGTATTCTTTATAAGTTACTGTGTGGGCGCCGCTGCATTCTGACATCCCGTACGCTTCTATCAAAGGTAAGTCCAAACTAAGAAAATATTTTTTTATTTCTATGCTTAAGGGCGCCGCTCCCGTAGCTATTATTCGACACTTATCCAGACCCAGTGCTTCTTTTATTTTGTTGAAAACAAGCCACTTTGCGAAGTAGTAACTCCAGTGCTTGTAATCCGTGCCATTCATTTTATTATTGTAGTAATAAAGTGCCTGCGTCTTTGCCCATTTGGCAATCCACGTTTTGATTTTGCCATTCTCGCGCGCCTTTTCTTGCATCTTTTCGTAGATTTTCTCCCATACTCTCGGCACACCCAGAAAAACGGTTGGTCTTGCCACGAGCAACGTTTCCACTAACGAACCTTTCAGTGCTTTCTTATCCGCGAAGTATATAGTAGTTGCGAGAAATATGTGCATTATAATATCAATCAACTGAAACAATCAAAGATTTTACATATGTATATGCACAATATAATTGCGAATTAATTAATGATTGATTTTTTCTCGATTTTATTGTATATAATAGATGTACAAGTTTGTGTAAAACTCCACGTTATAATATTAATTAGGTTATTCTAAATATAAAAGATCTGACCTGTGCTGCAACATGAGACAACGGCAAGTAGCTGACTGTAATTTCACACTTTTCTTGCAACTGTAACGCCGCAGTTACCACCCGTGCATCGTGCAAGAGATTATCGTGGCTCAACATTACGGCTTTTGGGTTTCCAATTGTCCCCGACTGCAAATTATCAATTGTAACTTATAAAAAAATAACATGTTGAGAAAATCTCAAAGTATATATGTATAATCGGTTGTGGAGTATAATGTATGTTTGAATTCTCAACTTACCGTGTATACTAGGGTACAGCACTCATTTACCCCAATTGTCTTCAATACGGACTGCAGTTTATCATCCGATTCTTTCTTACCTATCTCCAGTAGATCATTCCACTGAAGAGCAATGAAAAAGAAAACTAATTTATATACAGTGCAAATAAAAAAAACATTAAAAATTTAATAAAGAATTTATAGGCTCCTGAAAATTCTAATCGAAATTAAAAAGTTACTCACACTTAAGACATCCTTCTCGGTAGGTACGCCCTCGTATTGTACAATCGCCTTCAAGTCGGGCAAATTGTTTTTTATTTTCAAAATCTTCGTTAATTGCACTTGATCTTCAACTACTATAATGTTCGCACGGCTGTGTCTGGCGCAATATTGACACGCTTCCGAAGAATTTGTGGTATACATTCCCGTAGCAAATCCACTGAAAGAATGAAAAAAAGCAATTATGAGAAAATCATCAAATGGTACGCCTGCTTCTTTCTTATGTGACATGTCAATGAATTCTTTAAACACTGTGCGCTATCTTTGACTCAAAGATGACGGAACGGTCTTCAAACTAAAATTAATTCTGTATACGTTTAAGTTTAAGTCGCATAGATAGACGAAATTAATTTTGCTTCCGTTGGCTTATGCGAGATTATGGCAAATGTGATGCTAATATAGATATGAAACGAATGTGAATTCTCTTTACCCGGCGTATATGGTTGCGAGGTCGGCGATGATCCATTCTGGACAGTTGAATCCCAATATACAAACGCTGTGATGTCGTTCTAAACCAAGTTTTAGGAATGCTTTAGCGACAGTTCTCACAGCCTGTTCGTATTCTCTGTAATGAAAATGCAACAATGCGTTGATCATATCATTATTTATTGTAGTCGATTGATACATACACATACATATACATACGTGTATATATATACGTATATGTAGTAGAAACTTACTGAAAAGTATACGTGGTTCTTTTGCCATCTAGGCCAAGTCTCGATACGATTGCGATATGATCGGGATAACGCTTCGCTGTTCTACTTAAAACACCAGGAATCGACACGGGCATGTACGAATTTAATCCATTGCTGTCTAATTTTATTCGGATTCTACCGTTGCTGTTATACACGGCATCCGAATTCGCAGGTAATACTTGATCGGGTCCTATGATAAGATATTTAAATGGCCTTTGCTACTACAAAAACTCATACTATTTAAAAATCAAATACGAAAAACTTTTATATTTAAAATAAAACGGTTTAGAAAATTGTTTAAAAAACAAAATTTATTTAATATATAAATATATAACACTGTCTATTTACCGTCAAGTTCAGTTTCATTAGCGGTTGCATATCGTGTCGATTGATTCATCTCCTCTCTACCATCAAAATCCATATCCATGTATTTGTGAGAATCTTGCAACTTTTATGTACATGTATATATATGTATAAATAAAAACTTTGTATGTATAAAAATAAAAAACAATATATGTAAATGTAATGATTTATATTTTTGCATTAAATTTGTTTGTAATAAATTTATTGCGCAAATAGATCACACACGACAGAAGAAGAGAACTTTAACTAAACAGTGATGACAATTGAATCACAAAGAATGAACTGATAATCTCTATTTATCATTTGATTGTGCTTTTTTATACTTTTTAAAAAATATAAAATATCTTATTATCTTTTGTTTATTAATGACGATTGTATGACTCGCAGAGTTTAAAAATAAATAATCACTGATAAATAAGTTTTTAAATAATCCTGATAATAAGCCTAATAAATAATCGTTTATATGTAAGTCTTTTATGTGTACAATAATAAAAAATGCAGTTAAAATTGTACAATAAAGAATTGAAAAAATTCCAATCTTTTCTTTTTTTCATCTTTTTGTTTTCGTTTTAATTTAAAACAAAAGAAATATATTTTATTCTTTTCTTTTTTTCTAATAATTTGACTTGTAAATATTGTAATTCAATAACATTTTCATATAAATACTTAAGTGCTCACATAGACGACTCTTTTCTTCGAGACAAAAAGAGATAATCGCTGTTTAACGATAACCAGGAAAATGATATGTACAAAAACATCTTCCACAGACACATATAGTATCTATAATGTATACATATAATATATGTATGTATGTATACATTATACTATATAATTTAAATATCTACGAATAAATAAGTTTCTATAGACAAATTATCATCTTCTCTATTTTTATACATTTTTTTTATACACTATCGATAAACCAATATGGTAAAGAAATATGAGTGACAAATAGAAAAGAAAATTATAAAAACTCTTTACTCTTTCATAGAAATTCAAAAGCAAAACCTAATGTTTGTTATATAATTTACATATTTATTTAAATGAGAACAAAATTATAAAATCTTTAGTCTTTCATAGAAATTTAAAAACGATAACTAATGTGTGTTTTTATAATTTATTCATTTCGTCAGTTATATGCTTCAGAAATAAGCAAATAATATCGGACAACATAATGAACATAGATATTTTTTAATAATACACGGTCATACGAGCCGATCGCAGGATGTTGTGCGGAAATACGCGCGTATATATATGAACATATATATACATGTATATCTGAACAAACTCCAAGTGCCTCAGTGGTCTAATAGGGAAGGCGACGGCCCGGAAAGCCGGAGATTCCAGGTTCGACACCTGGCTGAGGAGTTTTTTTCGCAATATTTTAAAATTAAGGAGGTGTAAGGGGTCTATCATATATGAGATGCAATCCAAGTATCCTATATGAATTTATAAATTGAAATTTCAATTTAAAAACTCACGTGCAAAAATTTGC
>QVNW01001094.1:0-23312 GCA_014825475.1 Pseudomyrmex flavicornis
TCTAATTTGTGCAAGTAAGTACGACAAAAATCCGAAAACTGTATTCATAGTAAGCTGATAAAACAGGACGGTTCAGCATCCTCTTAAGTTTGATGTATAGACGCGCACTTGCATGCACACGTTGAGGCTCGAAGCTTAAGCAAGATAAGCAGAATCCACAGATACAAATAATCAGAGTTTCGACGTCGATTTCGCACAACTGCGTAGAATTATGATAACAATCTGTCTGTATTATTATATCGTTCGGTCACGTACATTCTTAGCAGTTTAATACAGCGGAACGACGTGTACGACGAGACGCGATTCTCATTTTAATTAAATTTGTCGCGCGTCATTCAAAGAGTACGTCGAACGATAATGCGCGTGATAATGCGCGTGCTATATGCTCGCCGATCCACTATTTCATCGGTCTTTCTTTTGACCGCGCGCGTCCTGATTTTATTTTCTCTTTTTCTTCTTACTTCTTTTCTTCTGCGCTCCGTTCTTTTCATTAATATCGTATTTATTAATATCGTATAGTCGGCGGAATTATGCGCTTGGGAATAAATAAATAAATAATATACATAAAAAGTACAATCAGACACTTTGCATACCGGCGAGAATTCAACTCTCGTTTCGCTAACGTTTATATCACGCCATAAAGCACGGGAAGTATATTACGTGCACACAAACGTGCACGAAAATCGCACATGCAACGTGACGAAGCCGACGCTTCGAGGCCTAAAAGAAGCCTCGTAATGGCCGCCATAAACAATGATTTCGGCAACGTCGTTCGACACGCAGGTAGTGCACGATTGGGTTAAGGGAGCGCATTTCCGGCGTTTGTATGTACATATGTATATCGTGAACGAGATTGAAGCTTGTGACATTCGGAAAGCTCCTCGATATCGATCGATCTATTTTCGCGAATATGTATACGTCTGTTTTTTTCTTCGTAATAATATAATAATATATCGCTTTCTATTACACCACGTGATTTTGCAGAAACGTTCTTTGAATGTTTTTGCCTTTTAGATGAGTATTTGATTTTGAGTGAATTTTAACGATAGAAGCAAATTGAGAGGCAATTGAGTTTTTCTCGAAGATTTGGACAGACTATATAACAGTTTTGACTGAAGAATATTACATAAAACTTTTTAATTCGAACGTTACCAATATTTATCTTATTTCTTACATGTATGTTCAAAGATTTAAGTATGGCTATTGTGAGATTAATGAGACAAACATCTTTTATATTCTTATATAATGATCTATTCATGGTTATTATACGTTAACACGTATAATCACTCGGACAAAATAAAGAGATACTGAACAACTAAAAATTCAATTAACGCAGCGACATAATTATCGACATATTAAGTAATGTTTTTTTTTGTATGTAAAGTAATACTAGATATAGAATATATATGCCTGAATTTCATTCATCATTTCGATTCCCATGTTTGTTCTACTTCGACGTTTGTTCGACTAAAAGTCTAAGTAAGTACTTAGACTTTTTATAAATATCCATTTGTGATTCAGAACATGAACCTGCCGCTGCTCAAGAAAATATTTACGTTTTCGTAATCGACGCGATGTCGCCACAACGCGCGATAACGCGCGTATGGCAATCGACAGAACAAACGCCCATGTGTGTCCAAACCAACAAAAATGAAATCCATCGTTCGGCTCGATAAAACCGAAATAATTTACGACGCACACACTAGCGCTTTGCTACCAAGCGTTTCTCTTTCGTTTATCCGAAAGTTGTTCGAGAAAATGTTTCAATATAACAGCGTAACTTTTGATAGGAAAATATCTTTAGAGGTTTCTCCACGGAAAATCGTATAAAAATCAGAATCGCAGCTATTGAGTCATGTGTGTGTGTGTGTGTATCTTGTCAAGTTTCATATTTAATGACCTAATATATAGATTTTTTTAGTTTTGTAAAATGTTTTTCAAAAAATAAAAAATATATATACATAAAAAGCTCATAACATAAAATAGCTCATCAAAAGTTTTTTATTAAAAATATTAATTAACATTACTATTGCATCCTCTATGCGTGGAACACATATTTGCAAATAAAAGAAATAGAATAACTGAATAGAATAATGAAATCAAAGCTGAAGTTTTAGTAGCAATCTTCGCATAAGAGATTGGGATTAAACAAGTTATAAGAAAAAAGAAAATTACGTAATATTCATAATATTGCTCTTTAATATCGCTTAATTTTTTTTCATGCAATTCTATTTTTCAGATTTCTCTCCGCCATGCGTGATAATCTTTCTGGATCTCTCAACCACTCCACGGTTGTTACTTGCATCCGCACGCGATTATACTTGGCGACCGGACAATCTGGCGCGCAACAGTACAACATCTATCACTTCTAGCTTTCTGGCGCTTTCGAAGCAATTAATCACCCAACCATTGTTCGGCGTTTTCTTAACTTCCTTGCGATTCACAGACCTCGTGATAACGCGTTATCGCGATCCAAGCATACGTCCAACTATCATCGCGTATATAAGCATGTGTCGATAGTATCGCTCGGTTCTGCGCGCGCGATTCCACCGTTTCTCTCTCTCACTCGCAACCTTGCCCGCAAAATTACCGAATATTTTTTTGCGCTTTTAGGATAAACCATATAAATTCCGCATTCGCAAATTTCTTACTTAACGATGGCGCAATGATGGCGGTGCAGGTGTGTGTACGCGATTGTGCATCTTGTGCGCGCGAATATTTAACGCGATCGCATAGAACTTACACGATTCAGCGTTAACATGAAACGTATGCACGTGCGCCTACCGTAGGATTTGGTATTGGTTGTGTTTGATCGTAGAAGGAGAGGGAGAGGAGGTATAATGGAGAGAAATGTTTTCCCTGTCGGCAGTCCCTGCATTCACGACGTTTACTCGGGGCAAATGTTCGACAGCCACGTGTAAACATGCAAATTGTGTAACTGCCTGCGCGCGCGTACACGCTCGGTTTATAAATTTGTCGAACTACCATAGGTCGAAGATGGTTAAATTATATTCGCCGCGACCCGAAGTCGGCTTTTGTCACAAAATCGTGACCTATTAATAATGTAATCTCGCGCGCGATTAATGAAACGTGAATATCGAATCGTGTAATATACAATATTGAGTCATATAATGCGACGCAAAGAATATCAAATTTGTAGCACGCTATTTACAGACAAATAAATAGAAATACTTTACTTGCGTAAAGTAATGTCATAATGTTTCTTTTCGGTATCACATTCGCGTACAGTATCTGCCACCGCTGTTACTTTTATTTACTATCGCAATACTTCATGCGCTTATTTCATGCTGCGCGACTACAAATTCTTCAGTAAAAAAAAAGATGAAATTGAAAATAGTAAATAATTTTTACAATAGTTTTGATTGACAGTACTTTTTTCTAAAAAGAAAATTGAAAAAAACTTACCAAGAAAACTCATCAACTCAATTAACGAGAAAATTTAAGAAAACATAAAGAAGCATTTATTAAATTTGATATTTCACATATATTTGATTTCATTATCACATATATTTTTTGTGTAATTTATTTATATTTTTATTTATTTTTATTTAATTATTATTTTTATGTATATGCTTCTATAATCTTTTAGAAATGTTAGTAATATTAACGGCGATAAATCATATAGATACTAAAATATGTAACAAGTAAACAACATGAGCTTAATTTCTGTCTGTGCGATAAGCGCGATTAGAGCTTCGTGATAATATATTATTGTCGAATTCTTCCGTTGTAAGTGATTGTCTTAAGAATTTTACTCACAATTATTTTTCTCGTAAACAAACACGCGCAATATACGTCAATCTCACGTGAATGCGTTTATCGATTAAGTTTACGTTACAACCACCGGTTTTACACATCATAGCGACGCGACAACAGCTCGATCAATTGAACGATTACTTTCGGAATATTTACAACAAATTGTAATTGCTATGCGATCTAAAATCTCGAATTTAAAACATAACTTTTATAAATGTATGTATGTTTGTATGTATGTATATATATATATATATAAAACAAGACAATTCGAGAATTATTTTATTTTCAAACTAAAGGCTAAGTAGACATGCACGTAAACTGTGTACTATGTTTGTGTACACATATGTGTGCACATCGACATTGTGTTTACACTTGCGGGCGACGCCGGAGCGTTTTTGTAAGTTTCCGACTGAGTGTGAGCACGCGCGAGATCTTCAACATGCGAGTTTAATGAAGTTTAATGAAATCAAGCGTTTTGTAATGAAATATTTAGGCGATACGTACTGTTCAACACGCCGTTTATTATTAATGAACGGAGGAAAAGTGTCTGTCGTGCGAAAAATGTCATTACGCCCGTTATTTATTACGACGCAGATCTTGCACCTGCGGACTGCATAATATCGATCACTTCGCTACCTACGTGATTATGTATCTATCGCATCATCGGATATGTATTTTCATACATGTGAAAGATAAGATCTTATTATCGTTTGCGACATCGAGTGTTGCGACGTCGCATGTCGCGATCGCTCGATGATAGAAATAATATTGAGTCAATGTAATTTTCCAACGTCAAGCTCATCTGCGCTATCTCTAGCGACGAATTTTATTGCGTTATAGCATTTTTATATTTATTTCTAATTTAGTAATTCAGTATTCAGTAATTTAGTATTTTCGTAATTCAGAATTTAGGCAAATAAAATTTGATTTACACAGGAATCCCGTATTGATAATTTTATTAAGTATAGCTTAAGTATAGCTTAAGTACGTCTTCTTTTTTTTAACGTGACGTCGCGTGCTGTCGAGCCGTCACGTGAAGCCAGAGTAAAATACTCACACAGATGTATATTAGTAACCGGGCTAATCGCCAAAAAAGCGAGCGGACCTGACAGACAGTCCTTGGAAAATCGCTAGTCGCAAAGTTAAAATTACTCACAACTTATTATTATATTAACTTAAACCGCTATTTCAGAAACAAGACACGACAATCTCTATCTAATTTTAGAGGATATATTTGTATAATAAATACGAGAATAATTGTTTCTCTTTGCATTTTAAGATGATGATGATGATGATGATGATGATAAAGACGAAGGAGAAGAAAAAGTGCAAAATGAAAAACACGCGCTTTGCAAAATAAGTTTTATAGCTTACCGAGAACAGCCTTCTTGTCGTCTTGGTAAAATATGAGGACACATTACGGCATTTCTTGCTGGCCATCGTTAAAGAATCTATATAGCATAAAAATTTCCTTTCGAAAATTACGATTCACTGACTCAAAATTTTACTTTTTGCTTTTGTCGTCACGTATCATACTCGCGATCGGATCGAATCGGACGGCTACCGGACGAAGAATCTCGATTGCACGTGGATGCAGCGCGCGCCGGCGAGTATCTAAGATGTTGTCTAAAAGATTAAGAAATTTACGTTAGAACGTATCCGAGATTCCGACACTGGCCACGCTCCAAGATCCAATTTACAAAACGAAGCGTGCGTAGTTCTTTATGATTCGACATCATAAAGAACTACGTAACGACTACGTCTCGTGAGTTCAATTTTTCATATCAAGCTGCAAGTCTGCGCGTTGCATCCAGTAGTATATAAACGTGTCGTTTGACTAAGCATCGTCGTTATCGACGACGAGGACCTATAATGGAGAATTGATGTGAGGAGAAGCGGATGCTTGGCCATTAAATATACTGTCGATAGGAAACTGATGCAACGTCATCACGTTGATAAAACTATTAAATGTACACGTCATGTACACGATCTTGTCATTGTTTTTTATTGTACTAATTGGTGTGACGCAACACAATGGGGCGCTTGCGGCTTGTAAAAATGCAGCAGCGCATATATTTACGAGTTTATTGTACCAGCAAAGCTAGAGGCTTTAAATAGAGTAACATTCATATTCTGACAATTCAATTTTCAATTATAAAAATTATAAAAATTAATGTCTATTACTCCTACTTCAACAGTAATACTAAACATTTACGAACGCTTGCAAAAAAACTTAATACTTAGAAAGTATTACATGTGAGCTATTATATGACATATCAATACGTAATTGAAATATGTATTAAATCCTGAACAAATTTAAATTGTTAACAGATATTTAAGATATCCTGGCAGAAATCCACGGTATAGCGATCGTTCGTAGGCGAATCAATAGTGCGCATAACGGTGCATCGCACGTAATTACGATGCATCGTGTAACTCGCGGCCGGCCGTGCGTCGCTGACGACATCCGCGTCACGCGGTTGTCGTGACGAAAGCACGCGTTCACGTAAGCGTCATCCAGAGTGCGGAGAGCGATCGACGTCGGCTTCCTCCCACGTCGTCCCCGTTTCCGAACGTATAACGTCTTATCGCTCCTCGATTGGAAGCAAACTTCCTACGGTTCGATATAGATACCGTTAGCTTCTAACAAGATGGACAGTGACGACAATCATGTCACATGACATGATATGAGAAAATTAGAAGATTGGGAAAGGAATCGATTTATTACTCTGTGTGTTTGCTAGTAGAATAAAAAATAAAAACTTGTATGCACAATTAAAAAAATAATGTATAAAACCATAAATATGTGAGACATTTAAAAATATTTTTTGTTCAAAATATTAAGAAAAGAATGTCGCTGACTAATCGCTGACTAATCTTGTAATTGGCACCAATATCAGAAATAAATAACTGCAACGTATTCTTATAAACATGTTTATCAGAGATTAAGAGGACTAGTTATTAGACAAATATTGTATAGATAATAACAGATATCTCAAGTACAAATATTGTACAGATAATATGTAATAGATATCTCTACTGCACTGGGAAAATTTTAAAAGATAACTCCCTATTTTGAACACGATAATAATGCATGAATGCGACTGAGATAGAAAAAGAAAAAAGATAGCACGATAGACAAATATTTTTTATGCACCGAGCTAAAATTGAGCACGTTTACTTGGCTTCGGAAAATTCAATTAGCTCTCTGAATAAAATGAAAATCATGTAACATTAACACATCGCTTTCATGAAAATAGCGCTGTAAGATAAAATTGTGGGTGGACAGATAGGATTCGATTAGACCACCAGCAACGTCAACTATTTTATGACATTTAGTTAATGTTGTGATGGAAAAAAATCGTGACGTCAATCGGCATATAATCGATAAAACGTGTACCAACTCTAATAAAATATTGTATTTACGAGCAAATTTTATCGACAGCTATAACAATTTCTACTTGTCTGCAAGTCTATATATATATATATAGTCCGATAAAGAAATACATATAGATAGAAGAACACGTGTATATCACACACACAGAATCCACTTGTCTGTTTAAATATATAAATTAGAATCAACAAATACTAAAATAGTTTAGATTTGTTAAAAATTTGCTTTCTCTCAATAATTGACAGAGAGAGAAAATTAGAATTAGTAGCTGTATTTATAAAGCGTCCTGGGAAAAACCCCTCAAGAGAGAGAGAGAGAGAGAGAGAGTTTTATCTATTTGTTTCATTAATCTGTCAACAAAAGACCTTCAATAACAAAATACGAGTAAATTTTTATAGAATAAATAAATAGATAAAATAGAGTTCTCAAGCTCCCTTTTCATTTCTCTCTCTCTCTCTCTCTCTCTCTCTCTCTCTCTCTCTCTAATAAATCAATTTTTTACTGCAATTAACGATATGTTTGTGCAGTTTGTAACGCGATGACAGTGTCAAAGTAAAGAAACGATTATCGCCTACAGAAACCATAAAAAAATTTTTATTTACCCTTGAAAGTGAAAAGTACAAAGTCTTTCTCGGAGATTGATAATTGAAAAATAAACAGCTTCTTCCGGTGCAGCGGACACCTGTCACATGTAGCTATTGCTCTCGCGCAGTACACAGTAGAAAACTTCTCGCATTCTCCACGTGTGCTATCTCTTGATCAATCGGCATACTGGCCAATCATAAAACTGCTTAATCACAGTTTTTTTTATTTGTGACACTCTTCTAACGAGTTCGCGGATCAGTACGAACAGATGTGCAGATGCAGAATAGATTAGGCGCATTAGAGAAATTGATTATATGTTCCAGGAAATACTTCAATTAATCTTAATTAAATTCGTCTTTTTGCGAAGAAATATGCACAACTTAAAAATACAATTACAATTTAGCACAAGTTCAGTTTTTAGAATCGACAAATATTATATATATGCGGAAATTTCAGATATTTAGATTTATACGTCTTTTAATTCGGTATTTTGCGATTCGATAAAATGCGATATGCCAATGCGTAAAATCTATTAATTTAAATTGTTTGAAACACAAAAGTTACTTAATCGGACAATATTATATGTAGAAATTTTACATGTTTAGCTCGTATTATACATATTAAAGTAAGAATTATCAAAATGCTAATTGGCGAGTGTGTAGATGTGCGTGAAAAGTATGCAAGCTTATGCATTACAGAATAAAAATTAAATTGTGTGGCAGTATTATGAAATAGTATTAAGCGAGTATGTTGCAACATTTAACGCGTTGAATTATTTGCGCACATAGGCCAATATATATTGAATGCGGCTGAAAATTGCCGCATTACGCTGTAGAATCCGACATGAACTGACGCAAAAAAGTCGCACGATCGGAGTCGCGTAAAATTGAAAAATTAATTAACAATCTTGCATCGCTTAGGCCGCAAAAAGGCAAGAAATTTGCCTGGACAGAAAAAACTGTCCGATTACGGTGCATCATGCAGGTTTGCAATTTTGCTAAAAGAAATAGAATAAAAAGACAGGGTGCGGCGTTCGTAAGTATCTCGGAGCCTGTCTTGTTCGAAGTACTTTCTTTTCTCGGGTTTCTTGCTCGCATAATTAAATTTCTCACGAATAGGTCGACTGTGCGGACAAAGTCTTGATTCTCGATGTTTAGGGACAACATGACAAAAAAAGGGAGAAAAATGATATATAACACGTATACATTCGTATACGAAGAACAGGAGGAGGAAGGCAGAAAAATCCGTTAGTGTTGGGATGACCGGCGGGAAATTATATGTCACGGTATAGGAACGCGACATGGCTTAGACGTCAGATAAAGAGATAAAGCCTATTGGAAAATCTATTTCGCGTGCTCGGTCTCTCGACGAGTGCAGCTTGCTCTCGAAACGCCAGCCAGACAGCGATATTTCCTGGTCAATTTCATATGAAAGCTAATCGAGAGAAATAGAGAGAGAAAGAGAGAGAGAGACGTTCAATAAAATGTTGAAATAATTATTTTATGTTGAAATATCTTGTTCTTAATATAACAAAATTTTTCCATAAACATAATAAAATTGTTTTTAATTATAAAAATATAATAATTGAACATAATATATGAATTATAATAGAAATTATAATTAAGATAAAAATTATATGTGCGCATAATATATACGTAAAAATACAATTCCAAAAGAATGGAAAAAAAGCATTAATAAAATAAATATAAAAGATTGCAGAAAAAATGGTCGAAAAAATAAAAGCTATAATAGATACGTCGCCAATACATATGCAAAACATATGTGGAACGTAAACGTGCGATTTTTCTCGGCAGAGAAATACGGACATGCCATGGCAATTCTTTCAAGGAGTAACCTCGCCGATTACTGCCTTCTTTTCTCGCGTATTAGCGCGACATCGTCGCGCCGCCAGTCATGTATGTTGTTGGCATCGGCTGCCGAAAAGCGTGAGTATACCGCGCGACCGCTATATTTGTCGTAGGAAAAGTCGTCTTGCCAAGTGTCGAGTAAGATGTCGCACGAGAGCATAGTAACCGATGCACCACCAAGTGCCGGATAAATTCGATTCGATGCCAGAGGACGAGAGCATAAACATAGCCGAGACAAACGTTCAAGAGATGGCTTTCACAATAGCGACGTTAATCCGACGATACCGCTTTTAATATTGTATCAAATTAGCGTTCACAAGTGAACGACGCGATTTACAAAACGTCGAGAAATCGAAATATACCGCGAATCGGTAACAATCTCGATGAGCCGACGCGACGACAACCGCGTCGTCTCGCACCTCGTTCTCCTAGAGAATGTATTTCTGGCGCGTTTGCTGACGGTTGCGTCAATTCTCTCTGTGTTACGCCCGCCAGACGAGAATTAATAACCATTAGTCAAGCGCGATGTTTCCCCTTGTACATATCGCCGCGAGTCAGAGAGGGAGAGACGCGGAATATTGGAGTGGGCTCTTAAACTTTACGGTCAATGAGACTCGTGTATTATTGTGTCGACGCGGTAATATATGAAAACGTTTTTAGCGGCAGTCTGAAAATAGACGACGACAATATATTAGCGGACCAACAGCGAATTTTATTCACCGATTTCCTGCCTGGTTTACGTGCAAATAGGTCTCGATGATGCAAGTGCGCGGGAGCGCGCTATCGGAAATTCTGGGGTTACTGGGGTATGAATGAGACGCGCGCTCTCGTACGTCTACCAGCGAAGGGAAAAAGAGTAAAGATAGCATCGCGGATACAACTGTCGGGTAAGCTTCGTGATGTTGAAAGAAGTTAGGTCGGTTATTTCTGTTGCGTTTCGCTCGCTCTCTCTCTCTCTCTCTTTCTCATTTTCGGAGTCGTAGCCCTAAGGTTTTCGTGATGTAATATGTCGTCACACACACACATCATGACGAACAGATGAGGTTAAACCTGGAAGATGCTGAAGAATCGTACTCGACCGAATTTAAACGGTGTCTAGCCGGAGCGTTTATAGATAGCTCTTTCCGACCAGGGAGTTGTTCTCGCAAGACCATTCTCTTCAAAACCGTTAATCTTTGAATGTGTTGTTTATGTGTTGAACAGTGTATTGTTTATGTATTGTTGTTGAACATCCGTTCCGTTTGATCAGATTGGAAAACTCAACATGAATAAAAAGCTTGATCTTTTCTTGTTACTGTATAATAAATTAGTTACCATTACATAAATTCATATATTGTATATTTTATTTATGTCAATATTTATTTTTTACGTCTTTTGCAACGTCAAATTCTCATTAAAGGATTTGATAGTTTCGCGAAGAACATATAGTATTTGCCGTTATATCGTCTGCAATTTCGACGAGATTAATAACAAGAACGCGCGATAATTAACTGAGAAACTGAGCGAAAGTTGGGAAAGCGTACGCAAATTCATCTTTTGCCGGGTATCGAGATAATTTCAATCAGAGAGTTAAGAATATACCGCGATCTGTTTACTTCCGTTTAGATGAGAGCGTTACGATGCTCAAGCTGATGTTTGCGCATAGAGCCAAGATATTCACATGCGGCAACGTTGTTGCAATTATGCGAAAGGCAAGGAAAGTTTCCGAAAGGAAAAAAATTCAACGCGCGAATATAGCGAATCTTTCGAAGAATTCCCGATTTTCGATTCTCTATCTAGTGCGGTCTGTTTCAACTTGAGAGCTGTCGAATATACAGTATCTTCGAACGACATACCAGAGGTCAAGTGGCGGTTAAATTAAACTCCGTCGTGTTGTCGCCGACCGCGTTAGAAACTCGAGACAGCAAGAAGCAATTTCGCGACGATATCAAGAAGTCGTGTATAAACATGAGTAATGCGACATTCTTTGGTATTCAAATTTGAATAAACTAAATTGCAATAAATACATTT
Organism: Pseudomyrmex flavicornis; assembly: GCA_014825475.1. NCBI lineage: Eukaryota > Metazoa > Arthropoda > Insecta > Hymenoptera > Formicidae > Pseudomyrmex > Pseudomyrmex flavicornis. The sequence goes on from QVNW01001094.1 coordinate 11,635, forward strand.
ATATTACATTCGATTTAACAAACACGAAGACTTACATCAGAAAAACAACAGAGTGCGATTAACCTTAACAAGATATCTTTGTATCTGATATAATGTATTGATTGATTTTTCGAAAGAATTTTTGTCAACTGATATTTCGCCGACGTTGACGTCAACAATATAAAGGTTTTTAAGAATATATTATATATATTGTATCTCTTTCACACACACGCGCGCGCGCTTTAAACATGTATTTCATTAATTTTTATCGGCCGTCTCCTGCGCAACATCTGTTGCCTTGACTGAATAACAGACCGAATAACGCATTCACGATCCTGACGAGGCGAATCGCCTGTTCAATTTCGCAAACAACCGCTATACGTTCGAAAACTGCATCGCGCGCGATTATTTAATAGCACGAGCGAGTGAGCTCGTTGGCTCTCGTTGGCTCTCGCGAGAGACGACGAATATTCGCGATGTACCGTACATACATCCCCCTTTTCTTCTCCCAATGATTTAACAAGCGTTGTTGCGCTCTTTCGTGTCTATAAAACGCGCACCGCTTGTCGTCCTCTACTCCCGAAGCAGATAGCCCGTGCGCTCACGTACAACAACAAACGTTGCGCGGCGTGATAACACGTTTGCTCCTTTTTCCGCGGAATCCTCCGCATGGCTCCTTTCCTCATGCGCGCGTTCGTTAACCTCGCAATTTCTACTACTCTCGCTCTGCGTCGCATGTGGTATTGCCGGGACTATTTTCCACTCGTCACGTCATCTGGCCGTGCACGCCGCGCGTGTCAGAGAAGCGTGTGGTGCAACAATGTCCTGGCGCGCACACAGAAACCGAGTATACACGACGCCGTACAGTCAGACGACGGTGACAGTCAGATGGTCTTACTTGCAACGAGAGAGTGACCGGCGTGTGTATACACACGCTTACACCGTGGCCTGTAAACCACATCCGGTACATGGTACGCATTTCTGCTGTCGCTGCTACGTTCCAGATAATAAATAATACCCGTATACGGCCGCTGCTATCGGCGGTTTCTCCTACTTATTCTAGATAAATCAGTCACTTTACCTTATGACAAGTATCTTATTCAAAGTCCCTATCCAAAGCAACTTCGCGTTTTTTCTGTCTACGCCGCATGACAATCCTCGATCGGTGCGTTAAGACTACGCGATGTTATCGTTTCAACTGCGCGCGCTACAACTATAAAAATACTCGCGAAATTATAGTCGCAATTCTTTCCGCAAACCAATTTCCGCAATTTTGCGGCGGTGATCGCGCAACATTATCTCGCAATCCTTCCTTGTCTACTCATAAAGAAGTTTCAGTGTTATTTCTTGAATATTGTGAGCACATAGCGAAGCATGTTGATTCCGCACGAGCGCGTTGTATTGATATTATCAATTTACAATTTATTTACATATTCATTTATTGCTTTCTTAAATCAACAAGCAATTTTTACAGATTTTCTTCATCGCTTGCTGCTTTCGAAGACAAACGGAAACTCTTAGTCTTCAACGATAGTTTGTCGGCGTCATCGTGCAAATAATTAGCAGCGGTAGCGTTGAGTAGTGAGAGCACATCGCTTATAACGCGCGTGGATCGCATGGAATGCCTCGCAGGCCTTTTGCGGCATTCCTGGACAGTTATTCGAGGCCAACGTTCGAGAGCGCGCAACTTACGGAGCACAACGAAGTACCGCGATGTGAGCGCCGAGCAACTTTGTGTTTTCACCGAAAGCAGAGAAACGATGACGATAACAATGACGAATAAAAAGAGATAGAAAAAAAAAGAGACAGAAAAAAAGAAGAAGAGAGTTCACGATGAGAGACGAATTTCGGCGTACTCGATTTCTATCATCGCCGGCGATATTCCTGCAGTTTTCTGACGCCCGGCTAATGCGTGCGCACGCTTCGATGCGTGCTCGACGAAATAACAAGGGTAAACGCTAATAAGTGGTCGGGGTAATCGTGCCTTTCGTAATACCGCAGATCCTCTTCCCCGATTGGAGAGATTCTCTCTCTCTCTCTCTCTCTCTCTCTCTCTCTTGCTTTCTTCCTGCCGTCAAAACGATCACGCGGGACGTATAATCAAATGCCGATGCCGATATTGTGAGAATACATTTTCGCAGAAGAGATCGCTCAGACAGAAAGGAGCATAATGTACGATACGAAAGACTATAGAATATAGTTCGGGAAACTATTAATTTACAAAGCTTTATTTTTTTAAAAATATGGTGTAGGTGAAAAAAATGGTTTTTGAATGTGTTGTAATGTAATAACTTTAATCAAAATTAAGTAACATGGCTTTAACCGGAGCAAAAACTCTATAAACCAACGTGAAAATGTCTTTATTTTTTTCCGAGATTCACTCGCCTTAAGATCCTCACGATCTTGATTCCTTAAAAGCGTTAACAGAGCGATTGGCGCAGTTAAGTAAGTTCTGAGTCAAGTCAACTCATAAAGGATTCATTTGTATCGCGGTAATTAGTATTACGCTCAGAGACTCGGCGTTTTGAATGTGTGTGTGTGTTTTTGCGCGCGCACGTATAGTATACATTTTGTCACACTTAAACGAGTACGCGTGCACCTGCCTGTGCTAGCGCAATTCATATACTCGCTAATTGACACAAATAATACAGATTGTTCTACGAGGATAATGTTTTTCAAGACACTTATTCCGACAGAATAAACAGAAAAATTTTATAGTTGCACTCGACGAGCACGCGCTTCACTTTTAAAACGCGTTTCGTGTTTTTCGCCTGTGTTACATTTATCTCTATATTACATGTCGCAACGGAGGAAAGAGAATTTTCAAAAAATATGTGTAAATGAAAGACAAAAAAAGTAATAGAAAAGTATTTTTCACGTGTGTTTTTTGTATAAACAAAAAGAAATCTAAAGCAAACATAAGTAGTGTTTCACTTTATTACAATACAAATTCTCTCCGTACGTGCAGTCTTTAAATGGTATTGGGTTTCATTAATCTTTAATTAATAAGATATTATCTCACGATATTCTTTCAAAAAAAGATATCCTCTTTAGAAATATTTACGAAGAATTTGCGCGCACTAACAAAACAAAGTCGATATAAATGATTGTAAACTGATTTCTCCGAGATTGTTATATAAATTTCCTCACTGCTTACGCAGCGATATATCGTGCTGAGATCTCTCGAAATAGTTTTATAAGAGATCCTTATGCTAGCCACGTTATCGTTTTCTCTTCAGTTTTACACATTTTACTTTCTTTTTTCAACTACATCGTGACCAAAGATTCGAACGCGCGACGACAAACAACATCTCCCTCTTACTTTATTTTCTCTAGTATAATCGCGAGCGTGCATTTTTACTTCTATATTTGTTTGATTAATTAATTAATTTGAGTCAAATATAAAGTTTTTAGCAGAGACAAAATTACGCAAAATTATTTAGACTGTATTTATTTTCTTTGAAGAAGAATCGCTATAATTTATCTATAGCGTCGCATGATTAAAATCTTGTCATTACACACCGAAAATCTCTTTTTCTCGTACAGATGAAGTGTATTTCATCGAGAAGAAGAGATTCACTAATGGCGATTTCGATTTCGCTGACTTCTGATATTCGTATCTTCTATTCGTATCATTCTATCCCGACTCTAAAGAAGGAGAATTGAGAAAAACAACAACTCCTCAGAGCTAAACCGGAGATGACATCGGCTTTGCTTGCTTTGGCGGATATTTAAATGCAGTTACGTGCGTTTACGTGCTTCCTTCGCAACAACATCTCCGATTGCATCGGTTATTTTCTCGAAGTGAGCTCGTGCGGACGACAACGAGAACGTCGCGACGATTTGCCCAACGTAAGCGCGATTCCATTGCGATGGCTCGTCTTCCGTGTGCGTCGTTCTTGATCCAAATGTCATGGCGTTTTTAAGTGGAAGAAAGTTTGGAATATATAAGTGACACTTATTGCTTGTATATAGTCGGTCGTAACAGCCTTCTAAAAACATAAGTTGTAAACATAAAATATACGTTTGTGCATAAATGAGGAATTTGGACAACTCATCAGTCACTTGAAAGAGTTATAATTTTGTTTTAAATAAATTAAAATATCTCGATATTTGAAATTTAATATTATTCCATTTTGTCATTATTCTCAACAAAACTGTTCATCTTTAAAAAAAACTCTATACATCAAAGAAAAAAGATATATAAAAGATATATAAAAGATGTTAAAGGTTATAAATATGAAAAATTATTTTATATTGTATTGAAAAAACGCTTTATAAAGCAAGGCTTTACTGCATCATTCACACTTCCTGCTCTTTGGCGCATATCGAACGACTGCTGGATATTCATAACCGGTACACTATCGTTCGATAAATCGTTTTTGCTGAAAAAGAGTCACTCGATATATCGCGCGTGGCTGACATTCAATCGTCATAACAATTCCAGCCGCTGTTTCTCTCTCCCTCTCTCTTTCTCTTTCTCTCTCTCTCTCTCTCTCTCTCTCTCTCGTTCTCTCTTTCTCCGCTGTTTTCTCTGAAGACATTTCGGCCAAATTCGAACCTATTTGATCGCGTTGCTTGTACACGAAACGTGATCTGCGCGAGTACATGTCTTTACCGCTCTCTTGTCTTCTCTTTCTTTTTGTCGGACAAAACACTTTTCTTCGTTTTTCTATTGTATCGCACGAGAAAAATGCCGCACGCGTTTATTTAGCATCCGCCGCGGATGCGGTTTCGCATATCCACGAGTTGTTTTTCCTCGTAACACCGCTGTCGCAGCGACGAATCTCGGTCAAATCTCCAACGTTGACGTGGCTGGTGACATATGTCCCACGCTATTTGCGCGTCATGACTAGCATAATTATAATATATATTTGCTACTTTAAAATATCTCGAGAGAATCTTCTCTTAAAAAATATCAGAAAATGTATGTTTATATTATCCGCACAAGTAGATCGGAAAAAACACAAACGTAATCCTGAGGCGGAGTATTGTAATTATATATGTGTTGTGTGTGTTTATATATACGGTACCTAAAATTCATATATACTCGTTTAAATTTTAAATTAAAACCTTCGCTGCAGAATTAAAAGTTGTTACTTCTCTTTCGACTTACACATTAGTTACATATAATTTTAGTTATAATTATTTTTTAGCTTACATACAATTATTTTATTCATATCTTGCAAAATACGCACACAGGATCTAAATCGCGCTCGGCAAAACGTTCTTTGGAAAGCAAAAACACGGAGTTCGCTGCACTTGCCACGCGCGAGCGCATATCTCGCGTGCACTTTCGTCATCGATGTGCCTCTTCACGCGAGAGCCACGATTTTGCTGGAAGCAAAAGCAAAGAAAACGTTTGGTATCTCAAGAATGCTAGGAGCAGCCTTTGCCAGCCAAGATCTTCGTAGCTGAAGAGTTAGTTGTTGCGAATCCAACTAAGTTAGTCGATGTTTATTTTATTTGTTATTCTTCAATAAAGAAAAGTTAGTCATGTATATAATAAATAACCAATCATTAGCAATATTAATAACCAATCATTAGCAATATTATAAAAAATAGTGTGATGTGCACAAAAATTGAGATGTACATATATGAATATTGGAAACTATTGACATACATTTTCTACAAATTGTGATTTTGTGCAAGTCATTTCTCAAACTGTAGAATATTTTAACAAAATATCGATTTCTTCAAAATAATTTTTTTAAAAACTTTTTTAGCACCCGGCTGTTTCTTTCGCAGTTGAATATAAAATGAAAATATCTGAGACCTATAGTGTTATAAAATCATTGAAATGTCACTTGACATAATAATACATGATAGAATACATAAATCATTAAACGGATTCACTTCGAGAGCTTGGTCACGAGTCGCTAAATATGTCGTCTTGAGCGATTGTTTGTCGGTAGACATCGGACGGCTGTCATCAATTATCACACACTGATAGATAATAATAGCAATGAAATTATTAAAGTGCGTACTTGTCGCGTAAAACGCCAAAAGAAATAACATATAAAAGAGTCGAGAAAAAGTTTTTAACTTCTGCTTGTTTATCAACGCGTACATACGCGAGTTTCAATCCTTTTCTTGCCGACGCCTTTTAATGACGGCGAAGTTGTTAAACGCATTATTCCAATAACTTCGCGTCATGGTTTCGCTCAAGCGCAAAACATGACAACGCAGAAGATCCTAATCGAACTTTACCGGAGAAAAACGAATATCAATTAATAAGATCAAGACTTATTATCAACTTTTCTGTGAAAGTCCAACGACGGTTTTTTGGAAACCGCACGCGTGTTTCATCAATTGAGCTATCAATCGACGATGATGGTAATAACGACGTTAAAGATATGTTTTCTGGCCGAGTTCGTGAATGCTCTAACAAAGTGATTCGCAGAATGCGCTAAAACTGCGCGCCGGCTATTACGGATGCAAAAAAAGCCATATTCAGCAATGTATATATTAATAGATAATGATAGTAATAAAGTTGCTAGACGAACTAGAATTGGCCTCATGCGTATGAGATCAAAAGAGAGAGAGAGTACTTTCGCGGGCGCTCTTTGATCATGAAGACGTCGACAATCTTGTACAATAGAACCAGTTTCCACGAATTTCGAGCGTTGATATATAGCGGAAATTGTTAGGTTCTATCATAGCTTTGAGTCTACCAAACTGTTCGTAGACGGAGGCGCCAGGTAAATTTCGCAGAAAATTAAGCACTTCATCAAAAAGCGAAACTTCTTGCGAAGTGGAAGATAAGGCATCCGTCGACTGATCAATCGATTGATAATGATAAAGCTCTTCTAGAATCTCTTCGCTAAATTAAAGGCTAAATGATTTCCTCCGGATAAATCTAATATTAAATCCTAACTTATCGTCGTATTGAAACCGATTTTTGTGTTGTACATTAGAATCATAATAAATTATTACGAAAGTTGTTAGAGTGAAAAGTCGCGTACCATTTCCTCCGAATCACTCAACACACTGTAATAAATATAATAGATCAGTAACTAAACATATTAAAGACAACTTCTGATAATTTATTTCGCGCTTACTTTATCTATAAATTTATCTACAGATTTAAAATTGTAATTGAATCAAATTTAATCGACACTCTGTATGTGTGTGCGTGTACGCAAAAACGACGTTTAAATAAAAAAAATAATAATAAAACTGTCAATAGCAAAGTTTCATTTGCGCGCTCGGATTCATCTCAAACATAGCACAGCAATTATCAAGAAATTAACTTTGTCACGCGCAAAGTTCAAAATATGCAAAGTTCCCTTTCGTATAAAGTAGAGATACATTCGGACGATGCATCGTTTGATACAGATAGCAATAGATGCGTCGCTTGTTCACAAATTAAAAAAAAGTTGAAAACATTAGTTTGCAGACAATAATTTTGCGTACAACTGCTACGATCGTAATATTAAAGCAGCTAAATGATAAGTTATTAGAATTTTTCCTTTTTAGAGACCTTGAATAAAAACGCGAGCTCTATGCAAAAATCAAAAGAGACCGAAGGCAGCGGCGAACAGCGCACGTGAAGATCTGGAATTTCGTATGCGTTATTGGTGAGAAACTCGAGTGTGTATATGCTGTATATGTGCTGTGTGTAGAAACGAGCAAGAGAAAAAATGCATCCGCGTAGCAATCACCTTTCACACCGGCTTACCTTGTACGTCTGACGAATGTAACGGAATATTATTAAACAATCGTTTCTAGAATGTATTTTTTACACGCTCACGCATACACGGCGCAATCCTTGTCGATAATAGGCGCATAAATTCTGATTAAAACGTACGTTACGGTTAGCGCTCACTCACTTTTACTTTTCGCGGTGCCACGCAGGAAGAGAAACCGACCTATGAGTTCTCGACGATGACGACGAGGCGTGTCCTTCGTCCTTCGCATCGGACTGTACCTTTCGCAAGAGTTCCTCATTCGTTCCGTCATTGCTCGCTCGCGTCATTGAGGAATTCGTCGAATCATTGTCGGCTAAATATAGAATTTCCTGCCATTTTTCTGGCATTTGTAAAAAAAAACAAAAAAAAAAAAAACAAAACCATAAATTCTACGCTTCGCACTGCTGACGGGCGATGTATCTTAACCTTTTAAAGGATACTGGCTGGCACATATGTGTAAGTTTAGTTTTTCCTGAAGTTAGGCAGGAAAAGAATACTATTAGGAGCAAATATCCTCTAAGGAATTCCCTAGCAGCAAAATGTTGTTCTTTTTTATAATTTGTTTTAATATATTTTAAATAAATACATTTAAGACATCAAATAAAATAATCTTTTTCTGACCTTCATAAATTCGTCCCTCAAGAGATTAAACAAAGATCCATCTCGAGAGCTATCAAAAGCTGCTTCTCTTTGAGTTCACTCGCTTGTTCGTAAAAAACCATTACGGAAGATTTAGCTTTTCTTCTCTCTCTCGCTCATTTTCTTTCTCTCATCTTTAGTAGCTAATTTTGCTTCACGAAAGAACGACTATACTTTTCATCGGCAACAAGGTAAGAAATATCTGCGAGAGGAAGCGAGAAGATTGGAACGGCAACGAACAACGCTCGGGAAAGAGAAAAGAACGGGCGGGGGTAAAGAAAAGGGAGATAGACAGATCGCAGATAGAGGCAAAAGTGAGTGGAAAAAGGTGAGGAGAGTGGCAAGCATTTGCTCGGTGCGGCCTTAGAAGGTCGTCAGCTCGAGCTAGCCTTCTTTAGCATCTTGCATGGAGTGCGTTTCTTTTTTTTTTATTTCTTTTCCCTACTCTCTCTCTCTCTATCTTTCTTTTTCTTTTTCTTGTCTCGTGATCTTGTTCACTCTTTGCTTCTGTCTCGTTTTTTTCTCGGCACACACGAGCTCAGACCGTTTATGTATCGAACTGCAACGACCGGGCCGCGCACTCGATGCACACACGTACGTACGTGTGAACTGACCTCGAGTCCGTCTCTTGAACTCCCTCGTCATCTCTATTTCGTCAAGATATGTACAAGCGAGCGAACACAGGGCGAAATGCACCTGTGCTCGAGTATCCGCAAGTAACACACTCGGTCACAGGCTTATTCTTCTGCTTGGAGTGGCTTAGGCATACCTAGCTTTATATGGACTTTTATTCAAGTTACCGGGCCGACCGCTTAGTCACCAGAGTCGCATTCAATCAATTTTAATGAGTGTCTAGAACGAATCTTGCAATTAAGAAACACAACATTGTATTCTGAATCAATGTTCAAAGTACGATATAAAAATCGTTATTGCAATAAAAGTATATAAATAAATAAAAAATATAAAAGTATAAATAACCTTATTTTCTTTCTCTGGAAAGATAAGTAATTTTAATTAAATAAATTTTAATTAATTAAATAATCTTTTTTGACTTTACGTACACAGAGAAAGTAGCGTCTCTTTTCCGCAAAAAATAGTATTTGTCGACGTGAGTTATGAAACTAATATACAGCATGATATTTTGTACTTAGTTTCATATAGCAAAGCTTAATTCAGCTAAAAGCAATTAGTTTGTAAATGGAATGATAAGGACCAGATACAGGTTAAGTACAGCTTACCATATGCAAAATTACATTTGCGTATATTAATTCTCCCTGCCGCGCCAATTATGAACTGAAATTTGCAAAATAATCCTTTGCGTGTATATGAACTGAAAACGTAAATTAATTAAAAACATCGCGGCGAATGCAGATCAAAGCGAGCGGAACAGACGTCGTCAAACGCAAAGAATTGCAGAAACCAAATTTTGGCTTCTTAAGAAATTCCGTCTGACTTTTGAAATCTCGAGAATTTGCATATGCGCGAAAGATGAAACAATAGAACGTTTGATATCGATACACGTAATGTCACGTACAAGAAAAACGATTTTTTTTTTTCAAAACTGATATATGTCTGATGTTGAATTTTATGAGCTTACCACGCTATTACGGAGATAACACTAAGATCTCGCTAATAAATCCGTCAGATGATTTCGATCGACGGCAGTGTTGCATCGCGCGCCGAACTTCTAAAAGTAGCGGAACCGCCTTGTGTGGCAAATACTCGGCGTTCAAAGAAAGCGATGTTCGTCGATTCATCGACTTTCGCCAAGCGGTGATTGGTCATCCGCGAGCGGCAACGATCCAATTATCCGTCGATCAATACGGATTCACGATTCGTATCGGCGGCATCGATAAGATCGTTTCTTTTCTTGCTCTTTTCTGTGCGACCGGTAAAACGGCCAATCTCTGTCTGCTTGCCAGCCTGTTGTTTCCTTGCGCCTCGATACACATCCGATCTAGTTTCGTCGATCGTGCGAACCGCCTCCTATCGAGTTTCGCACAAATCGCGCATGTAAGCCAGCTTATTACACGGCAATACACGGTGGTCGCCTGCTTTCTATTATAACTCGTCTATCTCTTATACGACGTGCGTGGCTCTTATCGTCAACGTGACTTCTTCTCGCGCAAGTAGATCTATCCCAATAGTGATTAATATCCTGGAGCTCGCGGTTTTTTTTAAAAGAGAGAGAGAGAGAATGTTGTCTTTTTTACTCTCATGCGGACTTATCCTATCGTCTGAGAGAAAACAAAATTACCACGTTGACGGGGTTTAAGTACTTTATGACTGAGCATGAAAAAATATACAGTGATATAATAAACAATAATTAACAATAAGAAAAATTAATAATAAGAATGTAGTATTATATATTCATTGTTAAAGGTTTTTTTGTAATAATTGTTAATGACGTTTTCAGATGTGGTAATGACATCTGTCACAAAATGTCAAACTAACGTAAGATTAATAGACAACAAGAAATGGAATGTGGTGCGATATTACGGTAGATATGTATATCGCGATATCTTCGTGTATTTCTTGGACGATTAGCCAAGGAATTCGTCTACGTTGTTGAGTTTGATGACCTTTGCTGGAATGCGCGGCCACAAAATCGTGCATTATCGCTGAACACGAGAAAACGACAAACTAAGTGACCAAGAGAATGTGACGATAATAAAACACACAAAACGATCCGTGAAAAAATCTTTTTGTCTCGTTACCGCGGTTAATATATACACACATCAAAAGCCGCAGGCAAGTCGTTACTTAATGTACGCTACAATTGTAAATTTTCATTTTACGGCTCAAGGAAGACTTTTTGAAAAAAAACGAAATAATTGCGTACATGATAAAGGCCAAAAAAGTACAATAAACGTCGACCATCAGTCAAAAAATTGATTATTAATGCAATGAAATTTTAGCGTGTTATTAATTTGCCGTGAAAATCTCATAAAAGAAATATCATAGAAAAATGGTGCATCCATACAGAAGACGCAAGATTTATTAGAACTGCCGCCGAGAAAATCTCATGCTCATGTTGATTAATCTTCGACATCGTAACGTTCTTAAACAGTTTAAAATGTTTTTTTTTTTTATATATATTATTACGTCTATATGTCATTCTTTGAGGCGCAACACTGCGACATTTTAATTATCATTCCGTATACGAGAGCTCCATAAATATATTTAAACACAGTAAACAGATGTTTTGTCAAAGTAGTTACCACAAACTATCTTGATCCGATGGTAAATGAAGAATAAATAAGAAATTTGTTACTTCTCTCTATAGAGTGCACCAGACAGATGTCAATTGATCTTGATATAACCTTATTGAGAAATTTTCTTACTTAATGTACTTTTATTAAAAAAAAA
>QVNW01001095.1:0-64127 GCA_014825475.1 Pseudomyrmex flavicornis
TGCGTGTGTGTAATTGCGTCGCTATGTGTATGACTATGTGCGATTGTGCGTAAAGAGTAGAATGCGAGATAAGGAGAATTGAAGGATACACATGGTTTTGGAATGAATGCAAAGTTTGATCAATTGTGTAATTTAAGTAACGTAAACGATATCCGCTTGGTTTTGAAAATTTTGGGGAAAACAGGATTATCATAATTTTAGACTATCCGTATAATTATACTATATCCTCTAGTTTCTATCGTGTGGCGAATGTCAATCTTCCGGATCTCATTTTCTAAGAACGACTTTTTGACTCTTCGTGTTCTGGTTTTGTGTTCGCGTTCGTGATCACGAGTTGTGAATTTTTAATATCGAGATACCAGGCATGACTTTCAAATGCAATCAGGCGATAATCATGCGATTTTAGTCACGTTATTATTAATGTACAACAAACCTTCAAAGCAGTGTTTACGTGTAAGAAACTTTTTCGCGTTATTAGAACACATCACCGATAATTCTCGTTGATAACTTATCTCTTAGCATTTTTACACACCGTCACACATTGTCTTGCAACATAAATAATAGTAATACTATAGCCACCTCATCGACTGAATGTATTACAAATACTAGTAGGCTCGATGGATTATATGGTCGCGTGTAGAGAGAAAACCACAGATTGTTTTTTTATTTTATTTAAACGTTTTATCGCGTCGCATTGTTACCGAAATTATTATTTTTTATTACTTTTTATTATTTGTATCAACGCTTACAAAGAATTATTATTATTTTTTTTCGATTAATATATTTAAGTATACTTTGTATTAATTTAATAAAAATATATATATATATTAAATGTATTTTGTATTTTATAACAAAACTCTATTTAAAGAAAAAAATGTTTCGAAGTCTATTACATATGTACATCGTCGTCGTGTATACTGTTGTCTATTCATAATGTTTATATCTCGCGTGCGCTTTAAAATCTATTATCTTTATTTTTTTAATTAACGAGTACATTTAGTAATTTAATGTATAAACAAGATACTATAACAATTTATATTTTAATAACAATATCTCTATTTTTTTAATTAACAAGTATTTTATTAATTTAACATATATATATATACGAATTTTACACACTGTAAATTAACAGTTATATTTTATAAAGAATGTTTTATAATATGTAATATTTTTTTAATTTACGAGCCACATTTGTTATATACACACGATGTATACGCAAATCGGAACTCGTGCTGGAAAAATAGATATATTCATCGTATGTGTCGTAAAAGCGGCTATGTAACTTTCGAGTCCTGTCGCATATACAATATCTATATATATATATATATATATATATATATATGTGTGTGTGTATATATATAACGCAGTATTATTTACTCATAGAGAAACCGGCCATGTATTCGCACTTGCTCCTCGATCGGAGGAATTTGTGCGCAAATGTGTTTTGCATCGCGTTGGCGAGATTGCTCGCGATTTCGATTTCGCGACGCGCGACGATCATCGGACAAGCGACCCGCGTTTCATCAGATCTTCTGAAGTCTCACCCCCTTTTTGTCGATATCATTCTCCGATCGTTCCTGTCGACTATGCTCAATTTATATAAACCCGTTAACACTTTTTAGCGGCATTCGCGCGTTCATTTTCGACGCGGAAGAGTCAAGAGCGAACACAACCGAGAGTCAACACGCGATCCAGCAGCCGAAAAAAGGCCGGGATACACACACACACATTCTCTCGAGACTTCATTCACTCCCCTGCCGAATTTTCCGCGCTTACACAGGCGGCCACGTGTTTTTCCTTTCGATTGCGCGTATTCAGATCCGAGGGACAGATCTGTTGATCCCTTCATTAGCGATCCTCGCGCGTTTTCTCGCGTGTACATACATCGACGCTCAACAAGATGGTGATCAGAGGTGGATCTAGAAGGATTTTATCACGGACAATTGTCTTTTGACAATTTTAGCAAAACAATTGTGTGTTCTATCTTTTTTGTTACGTTTTTAATTATTAATTTTTTTGAGAAATTATCAGGCTAAATTGCTGATAATATTTTTTTTGCTGTTATTAAGTTTTAATATCTCCGCGTGTATTTTTTATAGTTTTAGGTAATATATATTTAGTTTTACATAAATATACACACTTTTTTCGACTATTTTTATACTTTTTTGTAGATAGTTTTTTTTCTTTTTTAATAAAAATCAGATCCATCTGTGTCCACACTGCAGTGCGTAGTTTTTTCGAGTTTTTCTTACTGTGATTGGCTTCCCATGGGAACCATGATACCTGCAAGTTAAAAAAACAAAAAAAAAGAGAAAAAAAATTCCGGAAGGAGAGATTGGAGCCGCTCGTAAATACACGCAATAAAAATGCATCGGATCGCTTCGAAACGGCGACTCCTAGCTTTTCTTCCTTTCGAGAACGATCGCTCGAGTCTCGTTCCTTCTTTCAGAGAAAGCCGACGAACGATAGGAAATAGAAGACGGATAAAAAAAAAAATTAAAAAAAGAGAGGGGGAGGGAGAAACGAAAAGTATTCTACGAGAGCCGCCGCACCAGCAAACCAAGCAACCCACGCAATACATCTTCTTTCGCGGGTCCGACGGAACCTTCGTGAAACGTAGTCGTAATCGATCGATAATCGTAGCTTAATTAGCGCGTAACACATAATAGAGTTTATTTTTTTGGTCGCAGAATATTGTTACAAATATTTTTTAGCTGAAGGGAAAAGAGAAAGGAAATGCGTATGTGTGCACGATTGTGTTTTTGAATGTTTGTGAAAACGCAAGAGAGAAAGACATGTATGCTTGTGTGTTGACGTGTAATGCGTGTATGGAACGAGAAAAATGAAGAGAAGGGAGTACGAAAATGAACGTAGAGCGTGACGGAAGCGGAAATAACGCGTGATGAGCTGTATGTGCGTGTGTGTTTGTGCGTGATGCAGGGAACGAGTGCGCGCGCGCCTTACGTTTCATTCAGCGTATAAATGTGAACTATTAATGTGTGCGCGTGTGTGCGACTCCGTACGATAGTGTGAAGCGTTATAACGACCCTCGTAAAGAGTCTTTTTCCACGGCAGCATGTTTTTCCCCGATACACGGTAAACGCTAAATGTCCCGTGTACGATAAATTTAAGACGATAACGCGAGACTTAGCGTTCGCCGTAAACAAAACCACGGTACTCGGCTCCGTTCGGTTCAACGATTCGAATTTTCTGACGATGAAAATTTCTTGTCGACGTTACTCGATCGTTCGAATGTTTTTTTCGGACTCGTCGACAGCGAGCGTGTTAAATTAACGAAATACGCTCGTTGCGTTAACGAGAGGTCGCGATAACGCGACTCCACATTGGCAGATCACGTCTTGGCGATAGGTAGACGGCGAACGTATTTTCCGAACCTCTCGTACACACATTTAGTGCCAAGTGCAATCTCTCTCTGGCCTCTTCGTATATCTGCAATTCGCCTCGTTTTCGAGAGAGAGAAAGAGAGAGAGAGAGAGAAAAGCCAGAGAGTGTTCTCGGCACCCTGAATGCGAATGAAAAGGGAGAGACGGTGTTTTTTTTAACTGGGCTGCTTCTTCTTTAGAAAGAAGACGTTCGCCGCCTACCTCGCTGGCTGACCTCGAATCGTGCGGAGAATATATATTGTGGCATTAATAACATTAAGATGTATCGGGCATATAAGCGAGATGAGGGCCGTGATGCGTGCGGTTTTGCGTAGAATAAAGTTTCGACCTGCTGCAGTCGCATCGCGCGCGGATCGCATCTTTCGACGTTAATCTTTTGTACCTTACGCGAACGGCGATCTCTCCTCGAGGAAATTCTAGGGAATTTATTTGCACGCTCCTCGCGAACGAGATCGCGTTGAAATTTGTATCACATCCGCTTTGCGTAATTTCTCTCTCGGAGAGCTTTGAGAGAGATATCACATAGAATCTCTAGTGTTTCGGAATTACGCGGAATTGCGTATAATATATATATATAAAAAAAAAAACAAGTTGAACATTTTTGTTTTAATTTTGTCTTCTCCATTCCTCGCAGCTCGTCGTGCATGTATGCGACACGATGCGGACGCAGCAGGACAGAAATGATCTTTGCGCAGATATACACGCGTATAGTATATATGTAAAAGTATATACATAAAAATATATATATATATATATATAAATGTATGTACATATAAATGTGTATAGACCTACGACGAAAGACAGAATGTGAGACAGAGCGTGAGTGAGCGAGAAAGACAGAAAGAGGAAATGCGATAATAGATGATCGAAAGAGAGCAGACATTGTTGTCAATGAGCGCATAAGACGGTCATTATTACAGAATGTTTTATTAATGACAAATTTCTCCGGGAAAAATAAATTAGAAACAATTCCGCGCTTATTGAAATCACAAGAAAAAAAAAAAGAATATTTCTTCTGTTATTTAATTATTTAAATTATTTTTATATCAACCACGTGAAAAATGATCAAATCGATATAAGTTTGTTTGTATCTCTCTGTGCGTTATGAAAAACTGTCATTAATTGTATAGTCGGTAATAATGGGATATTCAGTGCGCGTGTATATATATATATATGTACATGTATGCGCGTAGGCAAGGATATTTAATACTTATTTATTAATTATCGTCGCAACGGTTTTCCGAGGACAAAATAAAAAAGGATTTTCTCTCCTCGGAAAGCTGTGCGCGACGGCGCGTTCTGAACCGTCTCGTTGAAACAATTTATCAGTAGGATCGTACTTTCATATGCTCGTTTCTCGATCACACACATGCATACACACGTATATCCCCCCCACCACACACGGACATACATTATTATAATTATCCAAAAGTAACTTGTACTATGTAACTATTACTATTTTTATGAATTTTTGTACATTTTTCTAATTATTTTGTATAATAATCGTTAGCGGAAAGAGAAAATGGCTGGAACCCACCTCCCCAAAAAAGTGTTCAAAGCGGAAAAAAGGAGTTACATCGATGACGAAGAAAACAAATTAAAAAAAAAAAAAGAAGAAAAAACAGAGAAATTTCGGTGCGAGTGTGCGTAAATGAAGTTTTTACGCGAGTTCATGTGCGAACGTTATATGCGCGCGATCGTTTGTGCGCATGTGTTTGTGAGCGTGCGAAGGGAAGATAGAGAGAAAAACCGCGAGCGGAAGAAAGGAGAAAACGACGAAATGCAAAAATGTGAATAATATAGGAAGAAGATACACGTAGGAGAGCATGTAGCGCGCAAAACTTTGTGAAAGTAGAGCAGAAAGACAGGGGGAGAAGTGATATAAAAAAAAAAAAAGGGAAGAAACCGCGACTGTGTCGACAATGTAGTCCACCGTTTGTCTGTGTAATCTTATCTTAATCTGTCTCCTTTTGTGTGTGTCTGTCTGTCGGTTTGTCTGTCTGTCTGTCTGTCCGTGCTGTGTTTTAGCAGAGGAGGAGAATCCGTTAAAAATCCTAAACGATATTTAGCGTTACTTTTTCTCTGGATCTGTGACAATGCGACGACACGATCGATCATTTTTACTTGTTTTGTATTAAAATGAGAGAATTCGCGCGCGCGTGACGAAATTTCTTCGCAACAAACCGGCTGAAGGATGCACATATACACATAAATATATATTGTAGGAAAGAAAGAGAGAAAGAGCGAAATACAGATAGAGAGAGAAAAGGAAAAAGGGTAGAAAAAGAGTGAGACCGATCGATAGGAAAGAGAGAGAGAGAGAAAGAGAGAGAAAGTATGTGTGTGTGAGAGAAAGAAAGAGAGAAAGAAAAAGAGCGAGAAGAAGTGGAGAGAGAGAAGTGTAATAGAAAAAAAAAAACAACTATATAAATGATGTTCAAAACGACGCGATAAAAGAAAAGAGAAAAAGAAAAACGGTAGAAGCGCAGAGGATTTAATTCCGCGGCTCTTCTCACAGGCAGACGCCGCGACAGGTCGAATGTGTGAACAAAACTCTACTTCGTATTTGACGACGTGTTTGTTATAATTATAAGAGTCACCTTTTCTTTTTTTTCTCGAAATGAAAATGCTATAAAATAGATCAATTCTTTCATGGATATCAGAGTCTTCTTATTTTTTACCTTGCGGTTTTAATTCCGGAAATCCTTATGTCCAGCGAAAAAGTAAAATCGGAGCGAAGAATGAAATTGGCGCGGTTAGTTATAAGAGCCATTAGAGATCTTGGAAATCGCAGAAAGAATAACGAAGTTCTCGTATTATTTATTGGTGATTATTCAATGTTGCTGCGAGAAATGCACTTCCTATCTTCAGATCCTTGAATGCTCCCGTAATAGACCGTGCTGTATATGTAGATTTTCAGTACTGGCAGTCGGAACGCGCTAAATCGTCAAATAAAAACTCTAATTCCGCCAGATGTCTCTGCAAATCTTAAGAAGTCTATATTCACGGATCCGCGAGTGGCCGCGAGACTATAGGTAGTTCGTTCTGTAACTCTTGAATAAGCAAGCGCAGGTTACGCAGGTGAAATGATACAGAACAAGTAGATGTGTGTTGCCAACCGATTTTCAAAAAAGATGAGATCTCTGATTTGCAATGCTGAACTCAGCTGACGTGTTGTGTGTGTGGCAACCGGATCTCAGAAGATGACAACGGGTGCAAACGCAAAAACAACTAATGTTTATCCATATGGAAATAAATGAAATTTTCTCTTTAAAACGTGAAAAACACGGTAAAAGAATACGGGAGGTCAGCATGCTTCTCTAGGATAACATACGTCAATCGTTTGAGTTATTACTTTGATAGAACATGACAAGGCATAAATTCCGGAATTAAACTACAAAAAGAAATTTCGAGTCATTCTTGTAAATATGTAAAGTTTCTTTTAACTCTATTGTGTAGATAAAGTTAGAGATCGTGTTAAATCACGAAGGAAGTCCTGAGTCATTCTTGTAAGTAAAAATATCTAGATATCTAGATATTGTATCTGTAGAAGAGCGATATAGACAATTCTTAATTCAGTCTCTTACATGTTAATTGTCTGTTGCGTACTAAACTTGTTTAACTATTAATGTTTTTATAAACATGTATTTTTTTAATTCTATCTTAGACTTTGTGTTGCAACAAGTTCTATTCATTGATACTACAAGAGTTACTTCTTCTGTGCCTTAATTAATTCTTCTACTTGTAAATACACGCGATTGAGATGGATCTGCAAACTCTAAATAATTACTTGGAGACGCATTCTGGCCGAGACAAAATATTAAAAACTCTATCGTACACAGCGAAACTACTCACTGTATGTTCATCAAAAAGTGTTGAAAAAAAACTGATCACTTTTGGAAGCCAAATGAGCAAATGTAGAGTAATGTTGCGTTTGTTAGATGATCTGCCAAGACTTACTGACTTGATACAATACGGATGGGGAAAGAAGGTTTGTTTTAACTTGTGCAATAATGTGAAATAAATAATTAATTAAAACCTTTTTAATAGCTAACAATGTACCCTCACATAGTTCGAAGTGCAAATGTTTTTTTCTCATAAAATTGCGCCAAATAATATCTTTTAAGATATTGATACAACTTTATGTGGGAAGATATTTACACTTCTGACTGTACATGTGCATATTAAGAAAAAGTAAAAAAAAAAAATAGAATATTTTATTACTTTTTCCTAAAAACATTTAAATTTTATATATATAATTTAACAATAGGAACATGATAGGTTAATTAGATGGACTCAAGTGACGCAAAATCTGTTAGACACAATTGCTTCTCCAATAGAGCATATTGCTTGGGCTGGTCAACTTAATATTGTATCTATTAATGTTAACAAATGGGACCTTGTTGTAATTATATTTTGGATACTTTCATTAAAACTGTCTTTACTAAGGTAAGCCAAAATGTAAATTGTGCAATATGTTGTTTTAAGCTTGCAGACAAAATAAGAAACAAATGTCAAAGTTAAAATACCTACATTAGTCATTAGTTATACAGTTACGGTATAAACATTTCAAAATTAACAAGTAAAATGGTCAATAAACCAATTATTGTTCCAGATCAATTAGACAGCTTGTAAAACTTCAAGAAAATGATAAACATGTACATGTTTCACATTTAGAGTAAGTATCATATGAATTCTTTACATATAGACATCAATACATGAAACAATCTTGTAATATATTATTTTTTTATACAGAAGAACCTCGAAAAAATATATTGAACGGCGAAATTTAATATTGGCGTGCACATGCTGTGGATTGGATTTGATCTATGCAATTAGTTACCTACCACCTGGCATACTTTGGGGCGGTCGTTTAAAAACATGGCACGTTGGAGCACTTGGCACGACATCATCGTTAATAGGACTTTATAAGAGCTTTCAGCAAACAAAAGGTTAAAAAGACTGAATGAGACTTGTCAAATAAAAGTTAACGGATTGTTGTTTAGTATTGTTACTTTAGACAAAATTACCTATGATTATTTTTATAGATATGGAGGTTTTAGTGTTATATATATATATATATATATATATATATATATATTATTGTTACTTGATTATATAATATATCCATATAAAGAGTAATCCACATCAGGATTTTCCAAATAAAGATACTCGGTGATGGTCCAAGTAAAAACAAGGTTTTTTCCCGTTTTTCATATCTTCTTTTTTCTTATTTGCACAAAAAACCCTTGAGATACACGCGATACATTGATCTTGGTGAGAAAATGTTCGCGAAACAAGATGTTGGAAAAAATTCCTGATGTACATGTATAAAAACTGAGCTTGGGGTTTCTTATTTGTTATTTTGTTTTACTTATGGGACAAATGTGAATTTTGCTATAAAATTTGGAAAATAGATACGTAAGCTGTTTTGTATGAATAAAAACTATTGTGCTATCCACTCTGATTAAATATTGTTTAGAAACACTATTACGCCTACGTCCCACCAACCCTAAGTAAAAAATACCATTTCTTTTGAGTAAAAAAATGTTTTATTCCATCAATATATTGGTATTAAATGCAAACATGGAGTAAACTTTTATTTGCATGTGAGTATAGGTATTTTATTTTATTCAGATGAAAGATACTTTGAATAATTTGTTATATATCAATTTCAAGTTATCAGATTTGCATGTGGTAAATGTAATAAGCGAGTGCTGCAACACTCCTTATATTTTATTATACGTTTGTGTCGGCAAGTATTTTATGTGTATATGTATGTATCGATATTATGAATAAATTCTTAAACGTTATTAGATTAAAAGCTAAACAACAGGAGAGGCACTTCTCATCTAAACGTAAAATAAAGTGACATATCTTTTTTCTCTCCATAATGTAATGTAATAATATATCCCATACTGTGCTTTACAATTGATCAGCTAAAATTTCTATTTCAGTTTATTTAAAAAGATACTTTATATTCTTTTAAATGTAAGTATTTATTTAAAACAACTATTGAAATCCGATCGACGGTGCGCAAGGTTTCTTTTTCAAAAGCTTAACATTTATGCGCACTGTGATATAACAGTCTTTTCTTTTTTTTAGTAATAATAATAAATCCATCTCTATGTCAATCCGGATAATCTTGATACAGAAGTAAATATATAATATGTGTATATCTCACACTAGACATGGTAATATTTTTACTTAAAATCTCTTATTGTAAAATTGAGGGAATAAAAAGTGATCACCAAACTCGCTCAAACATATGGTAAAATTCTTAAGAAATAATGTCTATGTATATATCACGCAATCATGGTTTAAAAAAGTAAGTCGCGTAAAATGCTGCACTTATTTCAAGTCTCACGATTATCCCAATTGATACTTTTAAGGCCCAGAATTTCTTAGTCTTGACAATTGGAAATACGAGTCTCCGCTCGTACAAGTCTTTAAAGGCTTTTCATATTTTAATATAATTAATTAAAATAATTGATTTTATCAAATTTGTCTTTGACGATTATTATTCTTCTCTAATTGTTCTACGTGCCGGATATAATCAAATCATTTTATGTAATTATATAAAATATAAAACTTCAAAGGATTCGCATATTGGTGTAGACAACACGTGTAAATTGTCATGCAAAGATTCGGGCTTGCACAGGCTTGAAAAATAAATCTCATATCTGCCGTGTAAAAAAATCTATGAAGATTACGTTAAAAGGCACGACTTATATTGAAACCTCAAACAACATGTGCTGTAAGTAGGTAAGGGTTAAAACTTGTTTTCGATACAAATTTCTATATTATTGAAATCGATAATACTGCTGTGTTATTATAGAGTCATTTGTGAATTTAAGTATCAGTGAAATATACATACAGAAGTATATGTATATGAAGCGTTTTGATCGAATATGAATATAATTTTTATCGATGTACCTTAAAGCACTTTTTTGTTTAATAATTGCTTATATATGTAGCAACCACATTATTATCATCATTTGTGAACCATATATATATATATATACATGTGATGTATTTAACGGAATATATATAATATATATTGTATCGATTCAAAGTTATTCTCTCGGATGTGAACAGTCTTAGGCTTTGTTTCGCAATACATTTTTTTTCACACAGTACACTTTTGCTGCATAAGTAAATCACAGCTGAGTGTATTACTGTCGAGATTATCTTCCCTTAATTAATTATATTATTTCTGCTAAAATAACAAAACAAATTTCGAAAATGTAAACGTAATTCTAAATTCAAATTATAAAATTCAAATTTTAAGCAGGCAAATATTTTGTCACACTTTAACACGTTTAACATAACAATAAGTAAACAAAAAGCGTGAAATTCGGATAAAAGATTATCTTCAACTGTTTCAGCCTTGCGGTTACTTTCAAAGTTTTTGTATTAATCCAGATACACACATCTGTTACTACTCAAATATGGACAAAGCTGAAAGAGTCGTTGGTGAGTATGCAGTGAAGTGGCAAAAAAAAAAAAAACAAGTATCGAATATCTGCAAAAATATGATTTTTAATTTTCAACAAAATCGTATCAAAATAGAAGGCGAATAAAGATAGAAACTTTTAAAGAAGATATGTGCAACACAATTATAAGGTAGTAAGAAAAAAATGAAAAAAAAAAAAAAAATAATAAAAATAAAAACAAATCACTTCCCTACAATCCGTGCCAGAATCGTAGACCGTGTGCTTCTCCATTTCGTCAACCGTTAAACAGTCCTTATGTGAGCGAAACACTTGTAATCAGCCGTTCGCTTCGGCTAATAATACAAAAATCTGGTCGATTGCAGTCGTTAAACGTAACACGCGTGATGCGTTTACACCGCAACCGAATGTAGAGATACATTGTACTGCAACGTAAAAATAAACCATGTTTAACGTCATTGACAAGTATCGTAATGGAAGAACGACCAGCGAGAATGTTTGTATAATTACATTCGGAAAGTCTTCCGTTATCACATTAACATCGGATATATTACGCGTAAACAAATAATTATCGCACAATTACTTTCAATTACTCGCTCTAGAATGATCTTTCTAGTACTTCTAAGCATTATCGTAATAACACATAATTAAGCGTAATATTTCAACACGAACGCATGATGGCAACGATGCTATTATAGATTTCCTGAGGATTCTACGTGCTTTATTGAGCCCAGCTCAACTCACCATAACGGGAGGCTTACCTCAATCTCGCGTAAAAATTTATTGTCACTGTGAAAGCCACGATTCTATCTCACAACGCTTCAACGAAAACAAATAGTTATGTACGCTTGTGTCTGAAGTCGACGTGTATATGCATACACGCGTGTATATGTGTGTACGTATTTTTCTAATACACGATCATGACCATAAACTAGTATCTACTGTTGGCACGATAGTATTATTAAAAAAAAAACTCATCGATAAGAGAACCTGTCTCTCTCTCTCCTTCTCTAAGTAAATATACTAAATAAAAGTACATCAACTTGCGCTCGAACGTAGTAAGAAAACTGCGTTCGCAAATAGGAACTTTTTGACAAACATAATTTCCAATATTTATCTTGTCCTTGCACGCACGGCAACGATAAATAAGCCAATCGTTGCGCGTTCGCAAGCTCTATTTCGGCGGTACGAATCGGCGTGTCCCCGTATCGGCGGACTGACTGTCCGCGATTGTGCAATAAAAACTAAGTCTGCACCCTCTTGCCCAATGTTCTAGATCAGGCGGCGCAACGTCGGTTAACCGAAAGAGTCAAACAGGAACAAAAAGGAGAGGAGGGCACGCGAAAAAAAAATTGTGTACAACACTAAACTGTAGCCGCGCGTATACAGGACCTTTTCGAACGTCGCTTCTTTCACATCATTGTCGTATTAGACACACGGGAACAGTTGTTCACTCCGAAATTCGAATTCAATCCTATCACTTGGTTTGTCTTTGAGTTTCGTGTCAGAGGTGTGTGATGTGACATCGGATCTACTGAGTGTTGCCACTGCCAGCAACTGCGGCAAAAGTATCGGAAACATGCCTGAAAATGAATGTGTGTAAAATAAGAATGCGGACATACTCTGGGAGTTCTCAATAAAAATTGGAATTGCATCGAAATTATATTGTCATACCACATCGCGACAGAAGTAATGTCCTTGTTGCACAACGCATACGGAACATATCGATTCTTCGATGTAAGGGTCCACCTGTACCTGTAAAATACAAAAAAATATATACATATAAAAGTTTCATATAGAAACTGACTGATTTCCATATCTGACTGTTTCGTACTGAATGTAACACGGCCGGATCCAATCGGATACTTATATTTATCCGTATCGATGCCTAAGATAAACCATTAATATTTTTCAATTAATGTGTATTTTATTCTCAAGTAATTGTAGAAAAAGTTATAAATTAGATTGAAATAAATTACCTGCATAAATAACTCCATGGAAAAGATCATCCATGACTTTAGCTAATCCTGCAGCTGTTAACATTCCGTGTAACGCGCCCACAAATACTGTTTTATGCGCGTCCAATCTTTGTGATGAAGATTTTACATAGTTACTATTTTCCAAGATCCACGGAATCACTTGTACCTAAAAACAATCGGATTAATTAAAAATAAAGATGTATTAAAAATAATTTTATTCAAATATGTGCAAGTGTTGCCAATTAACTTACATCCTTGGGTTTTGAACGTTTGGATATAATTTTGTAATACCATCTCTTTCCATTGGTAATGTCGTGAGTGCAACAGGACAACATTGCTCTGACCTATAAAAGGAAATGTATTATTTGTATGATCTTTGCATCAGATAAAATTAATTCGCTTTCTTCTTATAGCATGTACGTATGAATCTACATCGGATCAATGATTAAGTAATAAGCGCGTACTTGTTTCTCCGATTCAAATATAATGTACGCGTATCCTTTCGGCTGAGCGGACGGTGCCTTTGCAGGCCACTCGACGCGAACTGGTCCGAATTGTTTGAATGTTGAAATCAAAATAGCTTCCGTAACGTCCCACGGTACACCTCCCAGAAATACTTTGGGAGAATAAGCGACTGGCTCTTCAGTGCTTTGTGGCAGAAAGCCACTCCATGTGCATGTTGGATAACAATGCGCTAAAATAAATAAATCTCGAATTTTTAAAAAAAATTAATGCCATACTTTTTTTCACAGTTTACACGAATATTTAATTTGTCAAATAAATTTATGCGGAGAAACTAAATTCTTGTAATAAAAAAATTCCTGTAATCAGTTAAGATGAATAGCAATCGGCTCTATTCATCTTAATAGAGCAATTATCAATAATGATAATTGAAGAATATAATCTTTCTTTCTCTACTATATATAGTATAAGTATTTATTACGCACCAGCAGCATTTCGGTGGGATCTCGCTACTCTATCAAGCGACACAGGAGCCAATCTACGCGCAGTATTTCCAAGATTGGTACAACAATTTTTCTCGTGATTCAAGAGAGAATTGAGAAAATTGCTGCGATTTTGCCCGAGTCCGTGATGATGTTGATAATAATGCTGATTTGTTGGATTCTGTTGTAACGATGACAAGTACTTCTTTACGGCCATACGCTCGAACGCTGTTCTATTATTCGAACACGTGTTCGTTTTCGATATTATGGAATCCAAAGATGGCGGGAAACAAGAATTTGACGATGAAGAATTCAACGATAAGCAATTCTACAAACATAGATTGATAGTTAGAGAATAAACACGGCATAGTTTAAACAATAAACACTTTCTCGTGAAAAAAATACCATTATTATGTCAGATAAAGAACCATCCGCGCTACCGATTCCACTTGTCTCTGAATCCGCTGGTGAGTTAGAACGCGAGCCGTTGCATCCCAGAAGATGAGAGAATTCCAGCGTCGGACTACCACAATCACTAGCATTGATCAATTATTACTTAGAGGCGTGACAAAAATACACTTTCTAATGTAATACTTTTTTCTTTCTCTCTCTCTTTCTTGGTATTTTTCAGTGTTTTCGTTACCTGTACGGTGTAGAACAGCCTCGTATAGGGCGGCCAAAGTAAGTGGAATCAGGCGATGACGAAGATCCGGGATATTGGAACGACAGTCGGCTAGTCGGTGAAGACGGTGTGTTTGTACTGTTGCTGGCAGTGGACGAATAGCTGTAGAAATCCGACGAGAAGCTGCCAGGGGTGCTGGGGCTGCCTGGAGTGGTCACCGAATTCGGTGAGCTCGGAATGTCCAAACCCGAGGAATTCGAGCAGAAGCCGTGATTGCGAAGACACTGCGCGTACATGATTAAAAAAAAAAAAAACATTACACGTCAGAGTATCTCTCACACGTCACGTTCATTATTCACCATATCGAGCCACAGTGAGTCATTATGAGAAACTGTTATTTAAAACAAACTCTCATCTATTCATCCAGTGTACATGTGATCTGCATATCACAGACAAAAAAGGATCGATATCATCTCGATGAATTTGCGAATTTTCGCGTATATCACGAGAAATACGAACATAATATTACTACATTCATTTGTAACGTTTGACGCAAACGGTGTAAAAAGCAACATATTCATTCACACGTAGAAATTGTAGTTTTGTAACTATAATGAAGCACGAGCTTTGAAAAACCGTGAACAGAGACGAAATAATTTTCCTCTATACGCACATGTGTTTTGGAGTATTTGGAGCACGTCCAAATACTCCGAAACGTAATATTACGCGATAGCCGGTACAAGGACATACGGCTATCTTTTGAAATGGCAGCAACTTTGCGTCAGCTTGTAGGGTGGGAGAACGACGTGCGTTCTAATAGAGCCGTTTGGCTCGCATCAAGAGGATTCTCAGCCATCGAAATCGCTCTGCCAGGTTATTCATTTCGCTAGGGTCATTATACCTAATATATATGTGTGTGTGTGTGTGTATCTTTTATCAAAGATCTATAATTTTTTATTTTCAAAATACAATAATGCGATAATTTTAATAAAAGACAATTAATATATAACTTACAAAATTATAACAGTAATTTAAGACACTATTATAAAGTAATTTAAGATTAATTATAACAGTAATTTAAGATTCAATAGATTGCGGAGGATTCTATTGTAGAGATCAGTTATACATATAAAATTATATATTTTGCTAAAAAAAACGTAAAATTCTGAGACATAATGTACGATAATCAATTTTTACGATATATCGTAAAAATTGATTAGAATCTAAATTAGGAAGAAAATGATTTATAATGAATTATTATAGTAATAAAGTTGGAACTATTCCAATGTGAATGATCATTATAGTTACTGTGTGCCAGCAAATGAGTGTCTCTAGTAATATGTTTTACATGTTACGTTTATCATTCTGTAGATATACATATTTGCAACTCGTTGGAGTTATTATCACAATTGTGTTTTTTTTTTTTTAAATCTTGTCCTCGTGCTGAATATCTTCTATTATATTACATATAAGAGAAACAATTTCTGCTAGAAAAATAACACCTTTGCGACGGTATAATATTGTGAAACAGCACCAAACAACTGTTATAAGAGATTAAAAAATAAAGAAATCCTGCACATATAATAAAGGATATTTTCTAATTAAAAACATTCATTAAATATATTCATTTTGTCAATTTGCCAATTAACAGATTTTATCTCATGCGCTCAAAACTGCAGTTTTTATACTCCTATCTATATGTTCGAGATAATGAGTTTTTATCATAACGCACCAACAGTATTAACTCCTACCGATCCATTTACTCCTATTACTACAACATGCTCTATTACTAATTATAATAAAAAGCTGCTTTAATTTTATTGTACATAGTTTGTTACGTTCTCAGAAAGTAGGAAAGAGTTCACGTTTTACTTTTATATCGTGACAATGTTATTAAAAATCTCGAATTTTTCGTTTGAAAGAATTTCAAAAAACAGATCTGCCCACATATATATAAACTTTTTACCTCGTGCGACGGTTGTGAAGATCCCTGACTCTGACCGTAACTGCCGTAATTACGGTAACTCGGAGAGCCAACAGCTGCCGATTGGTTTCCCATCAGCGATCCGCGTGGCAAGCCCAGTCCGAACATATCCGAGATCGAGCTATCACCTGGCACAGAAAAAACAAGAGGAATTAATATCACAGAGAAAGCAAAAACGCGACAAAGTGATCATTTTACAATCATGGAGTAAAGGTCGAGGCCATTTGGCAAGCAGGAATATTAGTACAGAACTGGGAACACTCCAAAAAACTTATAAAGATTATAACCTTTCGAACAATCTCCACAGAAGCCGCAGAACTTTACAGAAAATCGCTTTGTATCAACTTTTATTAGTTCTCAACTTATACCCTAAAAATAAACCTGTAGTTTTCACGCATAATATTTACGCATAAAAAAAAATAAAAATATACATTGCCAATCTCTCTTACCGTCATTGCTTACATTCTTGTCCGATTGAGAGGAGGAGAACGTGTCCTGTGAAAAAGTAGGAAGATGCGACGGCGATGGCGGCGATGGTAAATCAAGCAACAAATTGTTGATCGATTGCAACTGATGCAATCGTTCGCGCTCCTGTTCGCGTTCTTTCTGGCCGCGTTCCCTCTCGCGGGTTTGGCTCAGTTTGCGTAGCAGCAACTTGCTGCGCTCCCGATTCTGCGTCGCATCCTGGGGGTGCAACAGATCCTGCTGATGCATCGATGCGCCTCGATCGAACACGATGTCCGTCTCGTCGCTCTCGTCGTTCACCAATTGAATATCCGACTACATACAAAATCAACTTAATCAATCCGCGTTTGATAACTATCTGTACGCTCAAACATTCGTCGTTTACTCTGAATTGATTATTATTTTATCTCAGTGAAAATATTGGACGTCATATGAAGAATTTTGCAACTTGAAAAAAATAACGTTCCATAAGTTTTGAAAGCAATTACTCCTAATAATAATAAACTAAAAACTTATAGACTTTCACCTTCACATGTACCGCATCATATTAAATAAATATTTCAAATTACACACACGCAAATACATTAAGTATACTTCGATACTTACGTCTAATTTTGAAAAAAAAAAAAAAAAAAAAAAAATTAGATTGCGTTTTTTTTCTCAGAGAATCTTTGATATGTCTGCAAAATACGGCTTTCGCAATATTTCGTAGTCGATGTTTTTTTTTTTTCCAATCACACGTTTACGATGTTTCGCGTAATCGCGCATACGTATCTACTCACGATTTCCCACTGTGTTATCTCACCGCCACGTAGCGCTCGGTCGCAATCGTGCAATGTACTTCCGAAGCTTCGTGTAATAGAAGACGTGTGACTCGCTGTAACTTCGAAACCGGACGATTCCGCGCTTTTGGAACTAATAGCATACGTATCGAAGCGCGAATGGTGCGAACAGCGAGAAACTGACGAACTGCGCGCGCGGCAGTAATCGAAAACAGGGCGCCCTCCTGAAGGACGCCACACATCCGCAGTGTGGCGCGCGTTTATGGAATTCGCAAGAAAAAATTTCTGCTCGCGCGTATACAGACACGGGCATCTTGGAAAACACATTCCAAGACTTTTCTCGGAATTTTGGCCTTTGAATCGAGTAACCGACGTCGGTCTGTATCCGAACACGTGATGTTAATCTCGTACACACGTCATCGTGTGTGACATACGATGCGATTCCAGTTTTCGTTCGCGGACGCGAAATTCTTGTATATCGGTGGCACTTGTAATCCGCCACCGAAAAGATTTCCTTTCTTTTGGCACTGCAGGATCTGCTCAACAGATGAAGGTGTTTACGCGATTACGTTTCTCTATTGAATTACGACGTGCCACAATTTGTTGTAAGTTTCGCATAACGATAACGTTAATATGGTAACTGATAAGGACATTTCCCAATTTTCTTCAGCTTGGAAGTGTGCGGACGAAACTGCGAAATTCCACGGAGAAATTCCGTGAACTCGACAATACTCGTCATCGGCGAGCCGACGTTTCGTCAGAACGACACGGAAAGCATCGGAGGAATTCGTAACGCGTATACTTGTCGTTCTCTAACGCCGCAATCGAACTCACCCCTGTACACAGATCGATCGGCCTGAATTTTTGGCTATTTACGCATACGTCGCATCGATTTTCACCCTTTTTCCGCGCGTATACTCGCACCCACAAATTTCACCGAAGGAATATCAGAGGGCGCGATACGGAAATTTATTTTCACGTATGTAAAGACTCGTATCGTTTCTCGCGTATGTGTGTGTGTTTATTTACGTTCGCACAGAGCGCAGGACATTCCTTCGCGATACCATACCACGTCGTAAGCTCGTCGAATATTCGATAAACGCGTGAAAAATTCGAGGATAAAGAAGATAACAATCCGGAGCAAAGATAAGAGCGGCGAACCGGTCGGTCTCTAATTCCTCTAACATCTACAAATATCGTGATTTTGTTGATTCTCCATATTAGTATTTGCGTAATGAAAGAGGCTAATAAATGTCCGACCAAACTTGTACAAAGTGCAAAATAAAATATGTATGTCGCAAAGTACAATTGTTAAACTTCAATCTAAATCTTCTGATGCTCCTCTTGATTATCGAACCTCTGTACAATCAAGTCCTAGTTTCGCGAGAGCAAGCAAGAGAGAGGAGTGAGAAAGAAAGAAACCAAGTTATCGTGAAGAGACTTACCGGCTGCATAAGCGTGGGCATATCCGCGAAGATAATTCGTCAGAAAGTCCTGTCGCAACTAGGTGGATCCCGGCAACGAGTAAATTGTAAAGTCAGCTCGACACTCTCTCGCACGATCCCGAGCGAGCACGGGCGAGTGAGAGCCGACTCGATGTCGTCCGCCACTAACAAGAACGCGCGATAAAAGCAGCAAACTTCGTGTGAGAATGTTGCGCGTAGCGCGAGAAGTTACGCGCGAGTGACGACGGTGTGACGAACAGCGACGGCGGCAGCAACGACGGCGGCGACAGCGGTGGTAGAGCGCGATGAGGGGTGGATTTCTCGGGATGGATGCGAAGAATATAATCCGCGGTGGGAGATTTTAACACCCGAATCTCGCGAAACGTGCCACGTTCGCCGTTGCTGTCCGCCAGCCGTTTCTCTTCCTCGTCGAGAGCAAAGAGCCGTCTCCTGACCTCGATTCGATTTATCGCGGACGACACGACGGTGAAAACGAAACGCCCATTCTTGCACACATGCTGTGCCACCCCAAGTGAACTAAAGATCCTGCTACGCTGTCTCTCTCTTTCGTACAGCGTTTTATTTTTCTCTGTCTCTCTCTTGTTTCTCCCCTCTCCTTTTCTTCGCACGCACGCTCCTCCGAAATCTATGACGAGAGCTTTTGAACATGCCGCGAAAATGCGCGCCTTTTATATTCTTCATTTTTTTTATTTCTTCTCTCTCTCTCCTTTTCTAACGCAATGTTATAGAAATACAAAAACTCAATAAAAAAAAATAGACATTGAATCAAAGGATCTAGAAAAAGTTTGTAACAACGATTTGATACGAATATAATAATAAATTTTCGTGTTCTTTATTTTTTTTTAATTTACCCTAACACATTCATTATAATCATATTGTACAATTTGATGAAGTGAAGTATCTTACTATAAGAAGTGTTTGCACGATTTCATAAGGTATATATATCAAAAAACTAGATAATGTAAAAAAATATTACGTTATTTATATTGAATGTATTTTACATGCGAAAAATAAATATCGATCAGGCGAATCCTACTCTTTCTTAATTAGTAAGATACTAATGTTTCTTAAACAATTTTTATCTTTATTATATATCACACATCACACATAAAAATCTTAGTATACAGTGTATGTATATTCAATTAGAAACTTAATAATTGTTTTACCTGCGATATTTTTCTTATTTTCCCAGCACTCGATATCATTCGGTGATAGTTTTCAAAATGCTTTGACACGGTGCGGATTGGAAAACGTAAAAAAAAAAGAGCTCGCAGATCTAATTGTACGAGTGATCAATGTGTGCGGGATGCGACGAATCTAACATCTCAACTTCAGAAGCATCACCAGTCGAATAATTAACAACTAGTACGTCTCGCGTTTGTCCCTCCAGTTTGTTTGACGTGCTGCTCTCGCCCTTCCCGCTGGAATTCTCTCCCCAGCTTCCGGAGAACAGATTTACCCTCAACTTGTCGATATTCTGACCGTCTGAACTGCCAGCTATGTTGATGGAATTTTTCATAGATAATTCAACTTCGCTATCCTCAGACTCTGACACCAGTTTCAATTCGCTCTCTTGGGACACAGATCCATATTTCGGTATTTCCGTAGGTGCGTCTGAAAGATTCACACTTGTATAAACGAATTCTTCTACAATATTATTTTACTACAAGATTACTTTCGCGATACATATCAATTCGATTGCACACATACCAGGATACGGTGGCGCTTCTTCGATCAACCGTTCCATCACAGAGCCCAACATGGTAGCAGTAAACGTATCGTCTCTCCTGAGACCAAGCGCTCTGTGGAACGCGTCTACCGCGTCATGGATATTGCCCGTTAGAGCGTGAACAAATCCGATCGCAGAGTAAGTCGATGGATTCAAGGGGTCTAAGACTAGCGCCTGTTGGTGATACTCTAATGCCTCGTCGTATTTTTTCATTTTTCTACAAGTGTGTCCCAGATTGTTCAGCAGCGCTTCCCACTTGCTGGGCAGAACTACATTTCTTAGGTCGCCTTGAATACTTTTCATGGCTTCCTTAAATAATCGTTCTGCATTTTTGTAACTGCAATTAATATTAAATAACTTTTCACAACTTATATCAATATAAAAATATACAGTTCCTTTTTTGCTATAAATGCACAATAAACACAAAGAAATATTAAATATTATAAGCAAAATGATATTCTAAACTACATATAAATAAAAACTTACTCTGAACTATAAAAACATATTACACCCATTTCGTGTATTACAAATGGGTCGTTGGCCGCTATTCCTTGAGCTTGCTGAAAGAACTTGTCAGCCAGCTTTAAGTTGTTCGTCAAACCGCATTCTAATCCAATATACAAAAGCGGAAGGTGACAACCTTTCATTAGTTGTGAGGCTTTAAAATAAGCAGCCATTGCTTGATCATGTTCATTTTCCACCGCGAAGGAATGTCCATACGCTAACCAAGCGGGACCAAACAATCTGTCCAGTGCGGTAGCCTTTGCTAAATACCTTCTGGCTTGATCACTTTTACCTTGAACGCACAACGATGTCGTTGAAATAATCTATGATAGTATAATTTAACCTATTTGAAAACATGTTCAACCGAAAAATAATTCACCTATTGTGTAATAATAGCATCCGACTGCGAACCACGCCAAGGCCATTTCCGGATATAAATCGACCAATTTATGTGCCAGATAAAATAGAGCTAACAAACAAAGTTCTAGTTGTTAAAAAAGTTCTAGCATCGTCATTTATTGCAGCAGAATAGAAAAGAAACTTACAGTTAGTCTTTTTGAGCTCGACTAGGCAGGCAATGTGCACTGGAAGACAGGAATTGTGGTATGGATCTTTTTTCAATATTCTGAGCATTGGAAATATTATGTTACGCTTTTTGTGTGAATAAAAATTCTCTCTGATTGAAATAACTTAGAATTACTACTTACTTTTCTGTGAGAGAAAAGCATTGATGATAATCACAGTTATAATACAATCTTTCAGCCTTTGTCACTATCATGTCCAAATTATTTGCTAATCTAATACTGACGGAAGTACCCATTACACTACATGTAGCTACTGATTCCTTTGTGGTTGGCGTTTCCTGATATTTCTTTAATTTGCTATCATACAGCAGTCGCAAGAGTTCTGCTTCACCTTTCGTACATTGTTCAGAAAACGGCAAAGATTCCAAGAGTTCCTGCTCTATAAAATAGCAAGTGTTATTTTATCTGCATATAGCTATAGATTGAAAAAAATATAATAGCAGAATCAATGCCAATATACCTTCAGGAGCTGAAAGCATCTGATTTTGCACTAAAGCTTCGAATGCTTCATAAGAATAAACATCACGCTGCAAGGCTTGTTTGTAATATTCTGTTGCTACTGCTCTGTTATCCATAGCTTCATATATTTTTCCTTTTATGTATAATATTGAACTCTGAACCTGTGAAAGAATTGTACGCATTAGCAGTTTTGTCACAACTAAAAAATAAAATATAGTACAGATCGAATCATGGTGTAAGAATGGTTATTCTTACACCATGGATTGAAGATTGTTGAAAACATATATATATATATCACAAATGAATGTGTAAATGTACTTGCGTTTTTGGGAGTATCCTGAAAGACGCTTGCTTGTATGCTCACGTATATTTCATAGTCATTAATAATTTGAAGCGCGTCATTATATTCCCTAGCTTCTAGCAGACACCTCAAAGTTAAATAGTGACACATTATATCGGTCTGTGTGTCAAGAGATTATTAATTATAAATTATTAGACTTACAAGGATAAAAGTGCGTATAAATATTAATCAGTTATCACTTATCAAAATTACCTTTTCCAGTCCGTATCTCTTGATGAGATGCACAGCACGATGGTACTGTTTCATGAGATACATACACTGCGCTAAAACACACACGTCTTTCGGATCCTCCTGGCTAAGTGACACCACTTTGTCAGCCCAAAACAAAGCGGCGCTATACAGATGCTGAAAGTAACACACACGAGCTTCAAGCTTGAGGCATTGCGGTTTCGTGATTCTATTTCAATGAATCTTACCAAATCGATGTATGATTTGACCAATTTTCTACAATTTTCCAGATCGATGTTGTTCTCGTCTGAGTTTTGCATACTGTTGTTATCGACATCGTGATGAGACATATTTAAATATATGTATAATTACTTCAATTTTGCGTACAGACAAACGAAGACAGGTTAAAACAGAACTGACATAAATTAGGTTAGGTTAGGTTAGGTTAGAGTAATTTCTTTACGTAGATACGATCCAAATTGCGCTATAAATGCTTCGAAGTGTTATAAAATCGAGTTAGACTTATCGATAGTCACACAGAAGATCGAGAGCGTCCAAGGCCGTATGAGAAGTTGTAATAGGTTTTCCGCTCTGTAAGCAAGCGCAATGTCCACAGATGGTGAATCAAATTACGTGGACAAAATCACTTCACTTTTGCACAAAATTGCGTACGAACTTGTTGCAAAAAAAAAAAAGAAAAATTTTGAATCGCGCACATCCCGACAACACGTTCGTCACTTTCGAGAAATCAAACGGGATGAACGTTCGCGAAATATTAATATTCTCGACTATGTAGAAAAAGAAAGAGAAATAAGAAATTTAATAAATGTTAAATTTTAAAGCGCATAAATGTGAAAAATAAACGTGTTATGTTCAACGACTGAGGTTGTTTTTCCGACTGGCAAGTTTTTTTGTTGTTTTGACGCTCGCTCAACCTTTGCTACGCAATTGTGGATCCCCGAAATGAAGGAAAATCCAAAAGCGTAAAGTGGGAGATGAGTGCGCGCTGTGGAATACTGCGCTACTCACAGCGCAGCGCGTAGCCTCAGATCAGATCCCGTTCGATCTCTCGAAAGTGACGGACGTGTTGTCGGAATGTGCACGATTCAAAATTTTTCTTTTTTTTGTTTTGCAACAAGTTCGTACGCAATTTTGTGCAAAAGTAAAGTGATTTTGTCCACGTAATTTGATCTACCATCCGTGGATATTGCGCTTGCTTACAGGATGAAAAAGCTATTACAATTTCTCATATGATCCTGATAACTTCTCAGTCTTCTCTCTGCGATAGCAAAGGAGCGATATTGCACAAATTCAAATCGAGTAAAAAAGATTCATATAAAATTTCTCACTAAATGAATAGAAGTAATTATCATGAATATAAGAAACAAAGACTGTGAGACTTTTTGTACCATTTATATTTGCAATATATTAAATAATTATTAATTAGATACAATCATGTGCGATAGTAGTAATTTAAAGTCATATATATCATTTCTATATACAATTGTTTTTCTTTCTGAGATTTACTTTTTTTTCTTCTTCGTTTCTCGTATTATTTTAAACAATCTCTTCATCATTCGTTAAAGAGCTTAATTATTATGACACGAGTTGCATATACCAGATATACACATATATTAATTTTTTTTTCTATTGTAGCTTTTTTTTCGCTTTGTATCACTCTTCTCGCATCAATCATCATGTACGCACACGCACGAAAAATGGTGTGTTGAACGACGACTATCGCGCGCATACACAACGCTAAATAATTAATTAACTATCAAACCTGATACCTCAATACGGAGATGTGTAGCATCGGTGACGAAATTTTCCAGTACGAATAACGCGAACACATATTACAGGAAATACATTTTAACAAGACGTAAAACTTGTACATAAATTTTCTCGCAACTTGAAACATGTTGAAGAAGTGAATAAGAGAATACTTCATCATTCGCGGTCCGTACATCTTTCGTATGCGTGCAAGTACACGAGTTCTCTCTTCGGCGAATAATCTTTTAAACTTGATCGCAAACTATTCTCTCTTCTTGACATCCGTCACAGTATTTTTATTTAATTTGACTAATTGCAAACAAAAAGAAAGATCTCTCTGACCTTTTTTCTTTAATTATCACTTATTAACTTGAGAAAGTTACCTGCGTGTGTTTA
Source organism: Pseudomyrmex flavicornis (assembly GCA_014825475.1). Classification (NCBI taxonomy): domain Eukaryota; kingdom Metazoa; phylum Arthropoda; class Insecta; order Hymenoptera; family Formicidae; genus Pseudomyrmex; species Pseudomyrmex flavicornis. Next base: position 25,072 of record QVNW01001095.1, read on the forward strand.
AAAGTCCGAAAGATGAGGACAGTGGAATCTGAACTATTCTCGATGCAATTGCGCAATAAAAGCAACAGATTTAGCAAACGGAAAAAGAAATACAAACATTCAATGAGACGTAATACTGTTGAGTCGATTACTTTAAGTTACCTACCCTCAGTTCCAAAGCTTATACCGTGCGATGACTCGAATAATGCGCGTGATATTATTACATTATTATTTCACGTTCACGAAACTTTGGTACCCGCTCAAATGACTTTCGCTCGCGGGCGAATTTATTAATTGACCGTGAAACATTACGCGTGACGCGAAAGAGGCACACACAAAAATAGCTATAAAATCCTATTTTACATCCACTTTACATTTTATACCGAGACAATCGAGCGCCAAATTAATTTTTATTTTTCGCGTAAAAAAAAAAAAAAAAGAGAAATTGTGAAACAAATATCATCTTCAAAAGATTGAGAAAACCACATGTGCGTATAAATGGGAATGAACCATTTTCTGTGTTAATTAATATAAATAAATAGCGTCGGATTAGGGCCAGAGTGCAATTTTGCATTTTTAAAACACTGGCTTTGTCGTTTACTTTTGTTCTCTCAAGGCCTACGATGTGCTTCTTTTTGCGCGAAATTGCATGCGAGCACCAGAATTGACCAATCATGATTCAGAGATCAAAAGTGAATTGTCGAATCGTTGTGTTGCTCGTACGCAGTTTTGTGCGATCCAGCACATAACATCGTGTGCTTTGCTTCTCTTGGGTTCCTCAATTTGTTCATTAATTAGTACGAGTTTTCGAGCTAAAATAGAAAACGAAAAGAGAAACAAACGTGTACACCAAAGCCAGTATATTCCGAAGTGCAAAATCGCACCGGCTCTGAATTAGATACAATATAAGAGAATATAATGCTGATATTAATATATATATAGATATATTACGTAATAAATATATAGATATACACATGTGTGCATATTACAATATCGCGATAACATGCCCTTCATAGGTAACCTAAGGGTAGGAGGAACTTACTATATATTTACGTTACACAGTTTCAATATAACTTAATTAAACATGACTAAGCTTTCTTTTGCGGCACAACAGCACATACGTTTCGTATAAAATTCAAAGATCTTTTAACAGCACACGCTCGGGATTATCGATTCAACGAAACTGAAACGTCGCAATATCCTAAGACAACAATTAAGTGACCAGTGTCCGGAAATTCGTTCGGCAAAATATCATAGCGGAAAAATTTTAAGAAAGGGACTGTACACGTGATATGCGTGAACACACACATTCGCAATTTAGTTCCATCGCTAAATTCAATCACTATAATATTTTGAGGTAAAAAACGTTCTATTTTGATATAATAAAATATAAAACGTTTATATTTTATTATATAAAATATAAATTTTTAACTTCTGGACACCTTTTATACACATATATGTATGTATATATGTGCAAAATATATCGAGCCCTCAGAATAAGCGCATCTTTATCTCGCCGATTACATACATTTATCGTTTCTTAAACTCAATGTTAATAAATACTATTACAAATCAGTTAGTAAATATACATACACGCGATTTGGCCGTATCGTATAATTACGCTGCGAAAAATTTTAATTCAGCACGATTAGAAATAGAAATTAGCAATATATATATATAGTTGGCAATGGCAGTAGTTGGAAGAATAGAGATACATTTTGTCGCGAAGACTTCTATCGATTATCTCTTTCTTTTTCTCTTTCTCTCTCTCACTTTCTTTTTTATAAATGTTCGCAATACTAATAGACCACGATAAAAGTTTGTTAAATTTATGAGACATCGAGAAAACCTGTGCAAGAAACAACTCGTCACACTCGCGGTTCTCTTGGCCTCAACGGCCTTGTACACATTTAACGGATAAACGGATTCAAGTACTTACTGGATACACGATAAGTCGGACACAGCATTTTAACATATACATTATATATATTATTATATATATATATATCCGAGGTACACGACACTTAACATTCTTAGCGAAATAAAATAATAAAAACGAAAAAGCGTATGACAGCAATTAAGAGGTTTTAAAGCGGCTCGAAGTTCTTGTCAACTTCTCGTTACGTTTTATTCGTTTTCTTTTTGTTTTTACGAGTATATCTCATGTTAAAACCAAAGATACACATCTCGCATTACCCTGGAAATATGAGACTTCTATCGCTCGAAGAGATTATTATTCTTTCGCAGTTGTGTATAAAATCACTTCGTGTTTAAACATCGCGTGTTTTTTTAAACTTCCGCATATCGGCTACATTGTATGTGACGCGACTGTATTTCTTCCGCGACTTTTTTTTCATCGGTTAGGTTGCGATTTTGTTTGCATTATATTGTATATCCGAAGATAAAATTTATACACAGTCGTTATTACATGGTAAACGCCTTGAGGATCGACCGATGCGCTTTGCTCATAATTCAGCATTGTTCCCTACAATGTTTTACATTTCACCAGAACATAAATTTGTATCCCTGATACGTAGTATAAGCGTTGGTTACACAAATTTGTTGTTTCCGGTCCTCAAGTAAGATCTCAGTTTTATCTAAATTTCAAAACACTCGAATATCTGATGTCTGTGAGTATATACGATCATAGATTGATGCAACTTTTTCTTTTTTTTTTTAATGAAGCAGATATATATGTAAATACATATATAAATTGCCGAATGAATTACAAGTTTGCGATTAACATGGAGTCAATTTTAACTTTTAAAGCCTTACATTCTCTTTAGGCTTACCCACTTTTTTTCTTTTTTTTTTTATCGCGTCGGAAATAGTGTAATCTACGATGATCCCTGATTAGTAATTTCCATAAAATGGAATACTTTTTTCTGCGTCGAGTTTCAATCAAATTTTACATACACTCTTTAAAATTTTAAATTTGTAAACTCGTGTATAGAGAGTGGATTAATCTTTGGTTGCCCAAAAACATCTATTAATATGTTGTCGATTACTTTCTAGTGTAGTCTACATTTCGGTAAGGCAGAAGCCGTTTTATATTAATACTTCTAAGATCCTGAAATCTTAAATAATTATGGCTCTATGTTGGCCACCTTTAAAAACCACATTTTTATTTTTATAACATGTGAGCTATATATAATATAATCACATTTATAGTTTTTATATATTTTTTGAAGTTATATATCAATTTTTTTCAGTTTTAGCAAAAATCAACACACATTTTAACTCTCTCACATATATATATTTCCGTAATTATATATTAGAAACCTATATATATATAGATATATATATATAATCAAAAATACAAACACAAATAATTTGCATTATATTATGGCTTATACTTATTAATTTATCAAACAATTTAAGTTCTATATATAAAGATTAGATATTTTTCTAATTATATTTCTAATTAATTAAAATAAATACTTTATTTTGCGATAAGTTATATATATATATATATAAATCTTATAAAATACAAATTCTAAGTTATATGTGTGTAGATATATTTGAGAGAGTTAAAATCTGTGTAAAATTGTTATTTTTCTTTGTGCCAAATTCTTATATAGTTCACTATTATAATACTTATCTCTGATCAGTGCTTCTGGATGCACCTTTATTTTTTATATAGAACTTGCTGGAGCACGATACGAAGACCAGGAATGTGGAACTTCTTGTTTACTTATTTGGCTTTGAAAAAAAACAACTAATCCGGCTTCGTCGGAAGTCTGAGACTGACAATAGCGAACAACTCAATCATCGTCGATAGATGACAATAGCAAAAAATAACTTTCAGTCGTTTAAGGTAGAAATAGGCTATTTTGTTTTAAGGATACTATATATATATATATATATATGCATACTCGGGAAGAACATCAATCCAGTATATGTGATAAAATTCGTTACTCGCTTAATCAGAGTCCTCTTCGATTGGTGGAGGTAACATAGAGAGATGCTGAGCGCTGAGCATCCCCTTGGAAAGCGCATATTCCGCCAGAGCACGATGGCAAAAGACATATTGGTCTGGCATTTGAATACTGTAGGCCCTCTGTGCTCTGATTTTCTCGACGGTTCCTCGTATGTCCACGGTTCCGGTGTCCTCCAGCCGCGATATGCAAATATCCAACGTGCAAAATGTACCTGGAAACGCGTCAGCTCAACATATATTCGCGCATCTAAATTTTTACGCTTCGCGAATATGCCACCGTCTCATTCACGGTCATGCTCTAGATTGCAATCTCAATTACATAAAGTATGCACATATTTACCTGTCCTTCCAATGCCAGCGCTGCAGTGTACAACTATAGGTGGTCCTCGAGGATGTCCGGCCCATGTGTCTCCTCTGCTAGTGAGCAATTTGCTCTGTTGTTGTCTTACTAAAGACAAGAACTGCAATAAAGCTTTGGCCGACTGAGGTACACCGTAATCTGGCCATGCTGTGTACAGCATATGGCAAACTTCCCTCGTCTCATCAGTCTGAATCAAAACAGAAAAACATGTAAACACACGCAAAAAAACACAAAATATAACTGAGAAAAATTATTATCTTGCCGCTACATACCTTATTGTTTGTGAGAAGAAGCATAGATATTGTATAATCTGGATTTGTATCAACTTCAAGAGTGGTCACAGTAAAACCACCCGCTTGTACTTCATCGCCCGCTTCCGGACCCCAGTACTGTGCGCATTTCGTGCGCCCTCTTTCCACAACTCTGAAATAAGCGCGTTATTAATAAAACAAATAACAAAACGAGAAGTGGTCAAATATTGTATATTACGAATATGTGCGAACAAAAAATAATCTACCTCGTGGTCATAACAATGACCAACGTTTGTTGTTCCCAAATCATTCTCCAGAAATCACCGCAAGTCTTCGGAAGTGGACCCTGAGTGCTAATAAACGCATTCTTCTGCTTGTAACCGTCGACAAAGTTTGCATTTATGTAATCGGACGTTGGATCACCGTCCACTTGTGAAAGGCAAACTCTACTATGGTCGTAACAAAGCACATCGGTGTAGCGATTTTTTGATTGATTTGCCCTTAACCTGAAATAAACAACATTAATTAACTCGTGGATTTGTGTATTGTGTGAACGCAAAATAACGCTTCTACGTACTTGGCATTATTAAATGAACCATCTGGCGGTCTCTGTCTAATTTCCGCATATTCCGCTATGAGGCCGGCGCGTCCTCGCGAATGTATGTCCGATATAAACTGTTCCATGGTGACGGCTTGCAGCCCCGGATCACCGTGAAGACTATCGTCGTCGCTAAAACCGGAACTAGCTGAGGACGGAGGCTGAACTGGAGACGGTGCCTCATCGGTTCCCATCCAGACATCACCGTTCGCGGAAGTGGTGATTTCGATGTCGCCAATGTTTGACACGCCATTTTTCACCTGTTTATTCTTATCAATTATAGGACTAGTTGAACTACTGTGTGTCGTAGTCCCATTGGGATTTTGTTGATTTGTGTGATTTTTCCCTGAAGGCGAGACGGGCGTACTGACTCTTGGGGTGACCTGAAAAAGAAATGACAATACGCATATATTACAAAACGCATATATTACTGTTGTCGCAAAATATTCAGTAATTCATGAAGTTTTCCATTATTCACAAGAGAAAATTAACACATGCGAGAGAGAGAGAGAGAGAGAGAGAGAGAGAGAGAGAGAGAGAGAGAGAGAGAGAGAGAGACACAGTTCACCCCCGCCTCGGTTGGTCATGGATTTAAGACAATGAAGTAGCCATGCTTCATGCTGTATCTCCAACGTGCCGCCTAAACGATGTGGTAATGATTCCCGCGGGATATGTAATGTCAGCTGAGGAATAGACACTGTGAACACTCTATCTCTCAGTTTTTCACGAACGAATAATCGAAGGATCTTGAAAGGCGCTTTGAACCACAATGGTGCCGTCACTATCAAGACCTTTTTCAGTTTTGCCGGATAGCCACCCTAAAAACAAAATTAAAAATAATTTAAGAATATTCATTTTTGTTGCGTCATTTATACAAAATAAGAATTAACAATATTTTCTCAATTCTTTTATTAACCAAAGTTTTTATTGACTTTTGTGTTGTTTAAGTTTGTTATCGACTTTTAAAACAATGAAGAAACCACGCTTTGCGCAATGTTTTTCCATTTTGTATCTTTTATATCTTTTACTCAAAAAAAAAAAAAAAAAAAGATTCTATAATTTCATTTTCTCGATAACAAATGCAAATGCTGAAACACAAGCAGTTGCATATGTATATAAACCGCGATCTACACAAGTTAATTTCTGCGATAATACCGGGTTGCGCTTGACCTTTCAAAGACATTGCATTAATAGAACAACCCGTATATATTATTACACATTAGCGAATTCGTTGCCAACTGCACGTGCGGAAAGAAAAACATTTTGCGCGCGTAAAAGAGAAAAAAAAACGTTTTCCGTTACAAACTTAATTAAATTCTCGTCGAAGAGAGATTCGAGTACCCAACGAGAACTCTTATCCTCATCTTTCATCCGTGATTTCTCGCTTGTTAATTAGCGAAATTGCTGGCGATTAACGCGAGACGATGCGAGCATTAGGCGAACACGAGCGAAGCCGCGTTTCGTATTTCTCAGTTATTTCGTAACGCGTGTGAAATATGGGAAGCCGAGTAACTTAACCCCCGGGGTGCCCAGATCAGAGGACGGAAGTACCGTAACGCCAATGACGACGACGTCAGCAGCAGCACCACCACCATCACCGGTAGAGCAAATACGTAACAGCCGCTACGTATACAACAAACGTCATCAAGATGCGAACGCGTAACGGGGACGAGACACACTGGCGCGATTTTGTTCCGGGAAGAAATCTCGGAGAGTTCCGTAAGAGCGAGGCGCGTATAAATTTAGTATCGCGCGCGACGAGCGGCGCAAATATAACGTCTCGAATTAGCCAAGTCGAACGTTATATGTTCCGGCCGCCGCTCCGCTATCTCCCGTTCGTTACGTCGAATCGCGGATAAATCGCGTCGCGCATCGGTCGATCGACCGGCCGACACGACTGACGAGTCGAAATAATAAATTTACCGTCAACAGCCGTTGCTGCGGAACGCGGCAGAAATTGCAGGCGAAATCGCAGGCGTGCAGATAGGCATATCAATCGCGGTATTGCCTCGTCATCATCGAGACTGCGGCGCGGAGTTATTGAAGATTTGTCGAGCTCCTCTCGCCGATTCTCGACAGATCGGGACGACAGAATCCAGGAATTCCCTCGAAATCACTGCCGGCACTCGGTCAGTTAATCGATAGTGCGAGATTAGTATAACACCGCCGGGGACGCAACACTTGACGAGAGAAGGGAACTTCCTCTTTATATCGTGCCCGTCGGGGTGAAGAAGGTGACGTCGGCGTTGAACGAACACCGTTCACGGAACCTCGCACGCGAACAAGGACGCGATCGAACGAACGGGGGAGGCGAGAGAATCGGGTCGTTCGTTTCACCGCGTCCGAATGTAACAAGGTACTGCAAGGGGGTCACGATGATTACTGACCGCCAGCGTCGCGACGTTATCCGGAGCGCGAAGGGGGGCGCATGCGCCGCGCCGCCACTCGCCCGACACGCGACCCCTTCTTTTCACCACCGACATCCCTTACGTGATACCTTCTTTTTTTTTTTTTTTTTTTTTTTTGTACGCGCGATGACGTATTGCTCGTCAGTGGCTCTCAACCGCGGTGTCCGGTCGCTAACGGAGCATCAAAGTCAAATCGTTGGAATTCTCGATATTCGGTCGCGGCTGGATATCTCGAAGGAAATATATAGACAACCCCAACAAATATAATTGATCGATTCTTTTACTGTCGACGCTAATGCGGAAATATATTTCTGCGAATATTCCATCCTGGAAATTCGATTGACCCTTCAATTCGAGATAGCAAAAATCAATGTGTATTATTGTTAATTAAACGCGTTCTAAAAATTTCAGTGACATCGTGTTTTAAATGCACTTCTACGGGCGTGCTTTTGCATATCGAAACAAAATTATGGATTTAAATGAGAATGGCGGAACGTAAGATAACAGCGTTACGCGAGTTATCAGTGGAAAAACTGCATACCGAGCCATCAAATTCGACCATTTATCACGCGCCCGACGGGAGATACGTGAAGCAATTTGCGCGTATCGCGATGTGCATGCAAATGTCACTGCGCACACCGAAACCTTTATAAGAGGAGTAGTAGTAGTGGTAATAGTAGTCGTCGTCGTCGTCGTCGGACGAACACCTTGGAAGTATGGTTCATCGCGCGATTAGGGACCCGATTAAGTTGCGTGGTGCGTGAAGGTCTTTCACACCTTTGCGCTCTCTTTCGATAATGAGCGCCGATAATATCACCTCGGAAAAACCCGATAATCGGTGACTCCCTCGTGTTAATAACCACCGCCTCCTCGAGTTATTTAATGTTTTTCATTATTGCGTCAATGATATCATGTACGTCACAAAGTCTGTGCGTGCACTTTATGACGTTATATGAGGGAGAGGAAAGTTTCTCTAGAAAACCTTTGAAAGTCACCCTGCACGCGACACGCTCCGTACCGTTTGACGCGCTTCGTCGCTCAACTGCAAATCCACTTTTCGCGAAGCGAATGAACACAACTCCTCCTAAGCTTTGTTGCTCTTTGAGCTGCACATCCTAAAAGCTGATTCAGATTTTGCGGTTTTTCAAGAAGTAGGAATCCCAAGAAACGAGGCAATTAACGAAGCAATAAAGATCTTACGTACATCTCTCAAATATAGAATTTGTATAGAAAAAAATTGTATAAAACAAAATGAGAAACTTCTTGTAATTGACCACAGAGAAAATTGTTGTTCCATCGTCGTCCAAATTATAAGAATCGCCGGTTATGTAAAAGTCGGAATAAAAAGTCGCGATCATACTCGAGCCGTGACGGTAAAAAGTGACGCCACCACACATACGCGAAGGGGCCAGTGAGAATCAGAATACATCGTATATGACACCATTTTTTACATAAGTGGGCTGACCGCATCAAAAGCATTAACGCAGGAGACTATTTCGACCGACCGGCGATGACTAATTGGGTTAACTTCAGCGACGGTAATAACTGTAATGCCGCTCTGCCGGACGAAATTGCACACAACGTGAATGTTAATCGGGCCACGCATTTAGACGTCGCTGAAGGCACTTTCGTGCTCACGTAATTCGCATAATTATTTCGCTTTTGTCGAGAGAGAAATTCTTCATGAGCACAGAAGAAAACAAAACGTATACTGTTCTATTCATTACACGCTGCAATGAAACATCTGTACATAGCTGTATGCAACCACGTTTTGCAAATTTGTAACTGAAAAACTGCGAGACAATTTCTAACATTTTTAAATATATTTCTAAACATATATCACAATTTATTTTCCACATTTGTAGTCTTTGAAGAACGACTTTCTTTCATGCATCGGATGACATTTATAGATGACAGAGCACCTCTGTCACGTTGACGGCGATAGAGAAATGAGATCGTACATCACTACATATACATAATGGATATTCGCCGCAAGAGACTCGCTTTCCTCTCACTCTCGACCACGATCTTTTCTCGCTTTCTAACCCCGCTCCGGCAGCGGTGCTCCGCTTCGCACGGGCAAGCGCGCTTAAATCACGTCGCATCGTCGATGTATTACGCATATTTCGAGAGAAAACGACGTGCAAATCGATGTGTAATGCACAGAGAAAATATCGATGATATTGTCATTTTTTACATTTCCGACCCGATGAAGTCTCTGACGTGTCTAACGAGCAAAAAGAAAAGAATAGGAAAAAAAAGACAATATTCTGCGCAATGTTCTCGTGCAGCAAGTTCGCAACAGGATGTCGAGAAATTCTTAATGTATATTATATTCTCGCGGGAATAAACGGAAATAGACTTCGCGCTTCTTGATTATTTAGGTAAGTCACGCGTAGTTGATAGTCGTACATTCTTGGTACATGAATTTCTACTCGCGCTTTTGAGATTTCTCAACTTCTTTTCCGATTTCTTAATATCCATCTTATCTCGCGTACATTCATCCTACGTTTCAGATAACACTTGACTTGACACACTAATGATGTTTTTTTAAAAACAAAATACAACCGTTAACTTACCTTCAAGAGTGTCAGAATTTTCTGAGACAGGTCATAGTCGAAATTCTGATACTTGCTGTCGGACATGTCATAAATAAAAACTAGACCGTGCTTCTGCGTTTCCGCGCTTTCCAGAGCAGCATCTAGCTGGTACACGACACCCTGAAAAAAAATGTTTTCAGCTTGTTTTACTATGTTATATATAAATCTTTTTAAACTTGCATATTTGTCCGAAGAGAAAACGAGAAATATTTGTAAAACATGTATAAGCAAATTTACATTTGATAAAAATTGTAGGTTTTTTTCCAAGAAACTCTATTACCTGTAGAGTTGTTTGATGCGTGGTGTTTTGCGGAAGATGTAAATGCGCTGTAAAAATAGCTATCGCTGCACCTGTTGCATCTCTCGATGGCTGAAATAAGTTGTGTATTACATTAATTGATACGTCCTCTTTGAGCGCTGCCGCGCAGCGTATCTAAGACAATTGAGCGTGCGTGCGTTAATTAATCCCTTTAACTTACCAGGACAGTAAATTTTCCTGTGCGTAGTTCGCTGAGTAAGGGTTCCTGAGTAGGATGCAAAACTGCTAGTCCCTCTCTTCTTCTGGTGGCTTCGTGCTGCTCGTACAGAGCTAAAGCTCGTTGAACCTCGAACTTTCGCGCCGCTAAAAATTTCACCGCTGTGCTCCACGATACTGGCCCGGCTCGTCTTCCGGCTCTGCACTTGTTCACAGCTTCTATAAACTCCTTCGTAGCCTAGAAAATATCAATTATGCATGTATCAAATGTTATTTAAAAAAATCCGTTCTATTAAAATATACATTTTCTCGATTAAATTTGCGCACAAGATAATTGAAAAAAACAAAGAAAACATCTTTTCTAAATGTTATTAAAATATACTTCTTCAGCGTTTCAAGAAAAAAGCATTCTCTTCTTTTCTATCGCTATTCTTATCGCGGCCGCAAAAGGAGACCAAGTATATTCTGCGAATAAAGTTACCGACTTCGCGTTACTGAAATCACTTATTGGGCAACAAAATTCCAGTCATAATCGCTCGGCATCTTACACAGATATAGTTGCACAACGGCTAACCTTGAAAATGGCGCTTTGCGCTAGTGCGAGCAGGAAACGGTGAATTACAAATCTTTATCAGTGCGACCCGATCGATGCGAACGCAACATGTGCATATCTCGATTGTTCGTCGGGTCATCAGTTCGTCACACGTGACCCCGTTGCGTTAGAGAAAAAAGATGCGGGAAAGAATAAAGAAAAAGAAAAAGAATTGCATTTTGAGAAAGAAAGAGATATAATTTCAATCGACTTCCAATTTCGACGATGCAAGCATTCGGAAACAATATCCGCGTCTATTCACGAAGGAAACGCGACGACCGCCGCGGCGTCTATTTTTCCGTTTTATCAGCAGCGACGCGGAAATCGAACTCGCAATTGAAAATTACAACGCTTTTATTTCCGGCAATTGAAGTTCCCGGAATTCTCCGTACAGGCACGCACACACACACACGCTCGTACGTATCGAGCGAAGAAAGTATCGAAATTATATCGAGCTACGCTCGAGACGAGAGAAAAAGAGACGGAGAAATGACATCGTACAGTAATTGCCGATATCGTCGGTCGTGCATAATGGCCGCGATATCATTTTTACACCATTAAAACGTGCAATGACCGTGGCAACGACGGTGCTGTGTATTCGTGTGCGTACACACGCGCCGGCTATATTGCCGATACAACTTCCGGTGTCCGGCTACCTCCCCACCGGCCATTTCCGCTGTATAGCAGCCGGCGGGGATCGGCACGGTAAGTGGTATAGGTCGACGTGTGCGTGTGTGTGCGTGTATGTGTGTGCGTGTGCGTCGAGAGAGAGAACAGAGGAATTTAATACCACAAACTCTCTTGATATACATTTCTCTGCAGCTGTTTTTAATGCGCGAATCGCACGCGCATTTTCATCGCGCCGCACAAACGACGAACGAACGCGACACGAACAAAACGGTATATTTGTTTCACCGCGATATTATTTCCTTTTCGCTACGCGCCATCGGACGAATTTACCGTTTCGATGAGGTTGAATTCAAGTGAGACCGAGAACGCGCAAATAATTTTATTAAACATTCTATCGTAATAAGAAAAAAAAGAACAAATTTTTACACACGCCACAGAATGTGACAAACAAAATGCAATAACGGATGCAGTGTATAATAATTATTAATATTATACTGTGTGTGTGTGTGTGTGTGTGTGTGTGTTACGATTATTGATGTTACAAGAAAGAAGTTTGAAATAGATCGACTTTGTTTCCGGAACTTTTTGCATGAATGTCTGTCCTTTAAGATATTACGAGAATTACACCACATTAAACCACGGTCAAGTGGTCAAGTTTCTCAGATGAATGACTGCGTCGACACAGAAAGGGTCAAGGGATCGTTTTAGCGCGGCTGTTAATTAATCTCAAAGCCGTGTAATCGATCCTTAACGAGAAAATAGAGGAGACCATTTTTATTAAAACGCGATTAATGTTATTTATTTACCCGTCGTTTAACGAAGGCTCGTTAGCTAAAAATATACGTTAGCTCCGCGCCAGACGGAAATTTAACACCGCAAATCGATATGCTGGAAATTCTCGTTACGGGAGGAAGCTTCTCTCTCTCTCGGCGTTGAAGTTTTTTAAAACGAGTTGCTTCTGTAACCGAGAATTTGTTACGGGGAAATTATCCGCGTGTATTGACGCCGCCGTCGGCGTTAAACAGTTTCAAACTGTGCGTTCTCTAACGCAAATATCATTTCGAACTTCCTGAAATTCTGTAAACTTAATCGATTACGCTTTGTAATTCTAAGATCTCTCCAAGTTTGTGTCAACTTATTGACGCGATACATTAGAAGAAACCTTATAGCGCGCAAGTTGTTCATCGACGAACGAGTAAGAATTTGTTATCGCGTTCATATTTCGACCGCGTACTTTATCTTTCGCGTAGCATTTGGAACGACTCACCGGGTATTACATCGATGTGAATTTTTAAGCGGCGGAAGCGCACACAGGAATAGCACGCGCACATATCGGCGTCACCGCGCTATCGACTCGGGCCGCGCGCCGTTCGATAGCCGGTTTAAAATAGTCGAAATTTCCCAATCAGAACGCGTGGGTGGCACCGAAAGGACCGGAAACACGGCTCGTTATTGACATCGCGCCTCGTTAAAAACCGTTGGTATATTTCCGGCGGAGAAACAGAGAGAGAAAGATCGTCGCACCGACGATCATTCGTCCCGCGCGATTTGTTGGTCTCTCGATCGTCATCGAATCACCGATACGCGGATATACGAATTGCGACATTTAAAACGTTTCGGAAAGAGATGACGATTTCCGTGGCGTGTTTACGATCGCTATCGCGTTCCCGGAGAAAGAGAGCGCGAGATGATAACGCGCGAGAGCTGACGCGCGAATAAATGTTTACATTTTTGCGAGCGCGCAAGTACGCTCGCAATGCCGCCGAATCGATTGCGACAATTTTTGCGCGAGAGCACACGATAAGTCGAGAAGATCGCGACCGATAAGAAAAATTCGTTCGATCATCGGTGCTACAACAGGTAGTGAAAGTGTCGCACGCATCGCGCATTTCACACCGCGCGTCGTTTCCCCCATTGTCGCGATTAAAAACATGAAAGAGAGATCGTTCTCGCGGAGGGCCACACGCGGGGAAGACGCGGAAAATCTTGGCGCGCGCGCGGGCCCCCGCGTTTGTCTCTTCGCGGGGGTCCTTCCTCCCCGCGGAAAGGTTCCTCTCTCCTGATATTTCGAGCCGGGACGAGATTGGGACGCGCACAGATTTACTCACTTGTTCTTGCTCGACGGTTAATGTGGCTGCCATTTTGGCTCAACACACTGACATGTCCGAGTTGTGTAGCACAGAAGCAAGCGGCCGTGTTACTTGTTATTCCCAGTCCCGGCGCCGCGTACGTCTATCCACGGGTGCGAACATCGCTCGTCACGTCGTGCCGTCGCCCGGCGCGTATCTCTTCCTCTCCCGACTAACCTCCTCAAGACGAGCACTTGGATCCTCAGAGGACACTACTACCACCCGTGGTGGTGACAACGAGCGGTAGCGACAAACAATAAATCATCCCGGCGCGCGCCCATTGTCCCGTACCACAGCCACTCAGACGCGATTGTGACACACGCTTCGTCTCGGCCCCGATCCTCTTCCCTTCGACGCACGCACCGCCATCTTGAAATCCGCGCACGCGTCTCACCGCGCGGCGTTATCTCTTGCGTGCAGTCTCGAACTCGCTCGCGCGCGCGTTGTTTAAGCGACACAAATATGTACACAATCTTTATTTAATAAATAAGATGCGGTGTTTTTAAATCACGTGTGCTATCGCCCATGTGTGACACGATCTAGCGCGTACGTATAGGCGCTAATATCTTCATTCGCAATAACATCGACGCTTGGAATGCAACTTTTTATTGGATGTAGGTACATACAGACATACATACTTGAGTATACTCAATTAAATGTTTTGTACATACGTACTTGAGTATATTCAATTAAATGTTTTTCTCATTGCTGAACATGCTTGTAGATTCTGTTGATTTATCGGACGTGTGTGCGAGAGAACACGACTTTACATTTTTCCCAATAATCAGTACACAAAGAAATATTGATTGACAAGAGTGGGAAACGATTCGATGTGTAATTAAGTGTTTTTGCTTGCATATTTTTCTTAATTAAGATCAATTTCTCACTGTCCTGTGTTTTTCCTAATAGATTCCCGCTCGATGTAAATATTTTATATTGTGAATCACACAGGAAACAGTCAAATGAATTTTTGCAAATTGATAAAAACTGAGCTCGTGTCTCTATAATCTAGTCTGTTTAAAATTATGTCGCTGTGACGGATGTCTCGGGGGTTGGGAAAGCGCGTTAATTCAATTAAAACATCGACATTTTTTTTTGTAATATAAACATTTTTCTTATTCAAACGTATGTTCTTACATTTACACAGTACAAAAAATTATACTCAGACCTGCCGGCCCGCGGTTCATAACTGCTATGACTGGGGGCGGCCGGTGGTTGTAGGAGCGGGGCATAGAAGGGTTGTAGATTGCGCGGGACTTTTTTTTTTTTTTTTTTAGGGGATTTTTTGAAGATCTGTACATAGTTTTTATACCATCCATTCCACTCCGCCCCCAATACACGGCCCTTGGTTCTCTCTCGTTCTGTTCACATTTTCACCGGTTTTTCACCATCACGCACGCAACACACAACACTTTCTTCTCTCATCCACACACACTCTTTCTCTTTTTTTCTCTCTCTCTCTCTCTCTTTCTCGCTCACTAAAGCATGTTTAAATTCTCCCTCGATCTCTTCTGTATTTTTTTTTGTTTTTAATGATTTACACTCGCACGCTCGTGCTCGTACTCTTCTCGGCATATTTAGCAACATTTAAATATCGTATTTTTTTTTTCGTAATAATTCCGTATAATTATATATAATGATAATGTAATAATTATAATAATGGCATAATAAACTGTCTACCTATGCGTGTAAGGTGTAGTTTTTTTTTCTCGTGTCTCGTAAAGGTCGTGTGTACTCTTCCTTAGTGTTACAAGTCCTAGACTTCTCTTTCGCCTTCTCTCTCGTATTTATATGTATTTTTTTTTTTGTATACATATATACGGATGTATATAAATGTATGTATATATATACATATACACGTAGCAAGAGAACAAACAATAGCGTCTTGTCTGCAGCAATAATACACAGAAATACGTTTTTTCTATAGAACTTTATACACCGCCGCGTTGTGGAGTTAGTACTTTTTTTGTTATTGTTGGTTGTTTTTTTTTTTTATAGCTTACACAATTCCCATATATATATATGTATATATATATGTATAATCATTACTTATATCAACACTAAGATATTTAAAAATTTACTCGTTAAATATTTAATCAAGTCGTTGTATGCTAGACGAATGTTGAGATCAAAGAAATTGCGGATTCCAGGATGCCAGTGATTTTTTTTGTTTTTTTTTGTTTTTTTATTCTTTTTCTTCTGTGTTCAATCCATTTTTTTGTTGTTTTCGCTTTTACACATCTTGTGTCATTTATATCAGCCGTAAATAGACGACCACATTGATCGGCGCGAGAATGGCGCATAACGACGCTATATTCCATCCGAGACCTGCTGTCGTCAGCTGTCGCGCGTTATAAATACTTGAACGCAAATATCGAGAAAAACTTTATTTCATCCTATCCTCTTCCATGTTAAACAAAAATAGCAAAAAAATAATTAAAATTGGAAGCAACAGCAGATTTCGAATCGTCAATGACGGTGCGAAAGACGAAAAATCCTCTTCTCGTCGTTTGCACAAATCATCACGAAATGATAGGAACTCGGCCTGTCATCTCTGCGCATTCTGCGCGATTTTTTTCCTCCTTTTTGTTCTACCTACGCGTAAACGACACACACAACCCCGCGCGCACACTTAAATGTCACGTCATTTACTTCAACATTGGCACTTCGAAAGTCGTTATTTTTGTTTTCTTGTTTTTTTTTCTTAAGTGTCACCACAAACAATTTTTTATTTACCAGTTAGCATCTCGATACATTAATACAATTATCGTTACATTAACGCTGTCTTTTTTTTTCAGTTCTTATCAATCAGACACAGATGGCTTTTGTAATATGCTTTGACAAAAATAACATTTATTTTCTTAGTATCCCTATTTGTTACACGCAGGGTAGTCACTGGGTTACGACAGCAATGAAACACACGTTTATAATTCGACGGTCTATTTCATCATATCCGTCACATTGTATTTCGGAAAGTTAATATCGAAGAAGTTATTTTTTTCTTTTTTGGTTCCGATTGCCTTATTTATAATTGAAGTGACATACAAAACTTGTAGCACCCCTGCCGCTCATAATAACCGATACATACGTCGCCGAGTAGAATAATACGTCTTCGCAAAGAGTGTGACTTCGCGAACGATACAAATGGCCTATTTAAGGTGCGAGAAAGATGTCGTTTTTTTTTGTTTTTTTTCATTGTCGTCGAACCGATTAGGCAGTGTTTCATATTTCTTACAGTCTGTCGTATGGAACAATAATAATAAACCTAAACGCGAATACGTATCGGCTATCTCTGGCCGGGGCTTTGATGAAATACCGAAAGCACCAGATCACCAGAGCACACGAATAAATGAATTCACATTTACCGCTGATTCAGCTAGAATAATTTGGTTATCAACATCTAATTGCACAAAGGTATGTTCTAGACAACTCTTTTTTTTTTCTTTCTTTCTCTCTCTCTCTCTTTCTCTCTCCCTTTCTCTCTTTCTTTCTCTCATTCTCTTTTCGATAGTTGCTAGCAAAAATTCATTACACAATATCTCAATTATCTACATTTATATAATATAGACAGTGTGTGTATTGGATACAGGCACAATATAATTAATTACAAATAATGTATACAATCCAAAGTCCTTCTGTTATCACAATATTAATGGACGCGGCGTTTTTCTTTTTTTTTACCTAAGCGCGACCCAGCCCACAATTGTTTTCTTCGTAGTAGTTCAATCGTAGTAGATCTCGTCGGACTTCATGTCCACGGGTGCCTATCTCGGAGATGAAATGCGGGAGAGCAAAAAAAGTATTGTGCATATAGGAGAAATCGGATGAAACAATGAGAAAGCTAATGGTTTATTGGCTCAGCCAATGTATCATGAATTAAACCCCGATTAGTCGTCAATATCACAACATATTTCCGCACCTCCCGCGACAATCTTTTCGCGGCCGAGGCGCGATTATCTTCTGCAAATCCTCCAAGTCTCGTCAGCTGAAGGGAGCAGCACCGGCAACGGTTATTCCTTCTTGTCCTTCGACGAGACAATCGGTCCCAATCAAGGGATGAATGTGAAAATTTTCATCTTCATCTTGCGATTTTAAGGCTACGTCTCTTCCTTTGTCTCGTTGTTGGCCTTGGCGAGTTTGGCGACAGTTTCTTCCTTGACATTGGCTAAAACGGTCAGAGAGTCCTTCACGGCGTGGTAAATGATATTCTTGATCTGGAGCTTGTCTTCGTGATTGGTGTGCGTGTCGGAAAGCGCACGGAATTCTTGCGTCAGATGGAAACAATGCGAAACATTTTCCGGCGATACAAAGTCCTCGGCCACTTTTATGCAATTGTGAAGATTACGGACTTGATGTGGCGCACCAGCTGGCACGAATACTGCGTCGCCCAAACACTGGACAATGGCATATCTGCAATAAAATATTGAACAACATATGTTAAAAAAGATTAAAAACAATTAAATTGTTAAAATTATAAATAAATCCAATAAAATTCGTGCCAATTTTAGTTATCTGACATAAAGATCATACGTGAAAGGAAGATACACTTACCCTTCGACACCATATTCTCGGTACAATCGCTCCCGTAAAGGCCCATCAAGATAACAACTTTGATCATGTATGGGATCGTGGTGTGGCTCCAAGCGAGCTCCGCGTTCTAAGGCAACAGCATTCAGGAGGTCTCGGATTTTGTCTGCGTCGCGCGCTGCATAAATGTGCCACAGAGCACCAGGTGCCTCGCCACGATCGCGAACACGTCGACGCGTCAGAATATCACAGCCTGCTTCGTCTATCGCTCTTAACGCTTCTGCAACAAGAAACATTTCAATGAAATCAGTTCTAGTTATCTCCAAAAAAGCGTACTGTATGAATTTATGCAATCTCGGTTAATTAGTCACGTAATTAAACTCGCAGATGTAGATACGTACCCTTAATATGCTCGTCGCTGTCAGCGTCCTTTGGAATTCCCACATATACCATGACATTCACGGCGTCGGAAATATCAAGATGAAGATTAGTTGTGCCTTTGTTGGGATGAAGAGCGGAACCGTAAGCGTTGTACATCTTTGGACCCAGATCCGGCCTTACGAAACAATTGGGCAGACGACTAGCGAGATTCAATCTGCCGTTTCTGTGTGTGTATTCGGATAATGGAAGAACCTTCATCAGATCCGTGAATCTCGACGGCAGCAGTTCGGCAAAGTCCTCGCCCGGCGGCCAGTCCTTGAGTTTCAGCAGCATCGGATTCCCACGCTCGTCTTTGAGACGTTTCGAAAAGTTCTCAAATCCTTCCCAGAACTTGCGCATCGGCTGATTCGGCACCAGGTTTCCGGTCATGCAGTTGATGAGATCGTTCTTCTCATCGCCAAAATCGCGTGCGAACGAATCCGGATGCCAGAGATTCACATCCAACGCCTTGGCGACGTCCGACACGATTACCGGCTGTCCTCGTTTCCACTGATCCTGGAATATTCGATAATTGTTCGGATTGTTGGGATCGTTCAATTTCAACAGCTTGCCGTCGCACAACCACGAGTGCGGCACATCTGGGTAGAGACTTTTGCTCTCGGTCAGGGTCATGATTCTGATTGGTAATGGTTCTCGACCCGGCTGCGTCCATTTATAACGCCGTACAAAGTGCTTCAGTTCCCGAGGCTTCTCGTCGTCCAATCCGCTGTCCTTCTCTTTCTTCACGCGATGCTCGATTACGCTGGATATCACCTCGTCGAGCGTGTCCATCTTCGACTTCTTGCCAGATTTGGCGACGTTGTTCTGCATAGCGTTGTTGCTAGCACCAGTGGTATTCGCGCCTGTATTGTTCGTGGGCGAATTAGATCTGGAACCGCCGCTACCATTCGCCTTGTTCGATTTAGTGAGCAACTCTCGCAACGTTGAGTAGTTACCCTCGCGATCCTCGTCAGAGTCCGAATCCGAGCCGCTGTCGTTCTTGTCCTGATTTTGCAACGCCACGTCTGCCAGCCAATTTAACGGCGAGTTTTTGTCCTCGCCGTTGGTCTTGCTCTCGGACGCGCCGTTGGACTCATTTATCTTTTTCTCCTCCTTCAGTTCTTGCTTTATATTTCCATTGAGAACGGGCACAGAATCACCTTTGATTAAATTTCGTAGAATTTCGTTGCACGGCGTTCGAGTTACGAGAGAGCAAGCACAGTGCTGCGGAATTCCCCATTCTGCGCGACTCTCGTGTAAACGCTGGCCCAGACGCAAAAGACTGTCACCGGCGATTATTTGCGTGAGCATCAGTCGCTCTGGTTCGTGCGCCTGCTTGTTCGTGCAGAGAAGCCACGAGAAGTCGTCCCGATCCTTGCCACTTTCACCCCAGATTTTGATCGTGCCATTTTTGCGTCCCTACGTAAATGTTAATTTGATTCCGTGAATATACGCTTTCTTGTTTTTCAGTTATGAAAAAAAACTTTCATCTCTTCGTATTAATGTCAGTGTTAAAAAGCTCGTAAAAATATTTCATCACAAAATATATGGTCAAATTGTTTTTCCATCACTTTAATAAAAAAATATTTAGCATTTTATTTAAAAGAAATAATTCAGTGCGACATCTCACCTTGTAACAATCGATGCACACGACGAATCCGCACTTGGCGCAAGCCCAATGATAATTGAACAAGGTAGTCTCGCATACGTCGCACATCTCACGAACACCCTGGATCACTCGTTTCCACGCTACCGTTCCGTCTACAATTCCCGAACTCGCTGTCAAAAGGTAACCATAATCGATGCGCAAAGCGTTAAAAACATGCGAACAAAATAAATTATGCAAGCAACCATGCAGCTTATTTAAATGTGTGTGTTATAAACGTAAATTACACTGGAATATACTTAGAACGAAATGATATAGATCATATGTGTGTAATCAAATATTTCTTTTGTTATGTACATATGTATATACATGTATATAAAACTGTTATTACTTTCGAGAAATATGAATGTTAAAAAATCACATGTAAATTGACAAACTATTAATAATGAAAGGATCTTAATAGCACATGCAATTATTTATTGTATATGTGCATGTTGTTGATTTTATTTACATTGATGATATTTGCGTTACAATTAGTATGAAAAAGATGAAATTTCAATGTCTGCCAATATATGCTGTCGCAAAATGTGCTTTATATAATCTAAAAACAATATGTTTACCTTCAGCCATATGTTCTTGAAGAGCATCCTTTTCTTGATGTAAAAGATCACAGAACTGATCGCCAACTTGCTGTAGCAGACGATGAGCCATTTCCAAATCTAAATCTTCTCGGTCTTCACTTTTGTCCGACTTATCGTCTGTTTCCGTTTCTTGATTACTTTTCCCTGGTAACCACAATCGAAGATCTTCCTGTAACATTGTGTAATTGTTGCGTAAGAGAATTGCAATTTTTTTTTTTTTTAATATTACAAAGTTGTTTTGATCGTCTTTTGCGAGAATAATTTACCTCAGACGCATCTTTGTGCGGGTCACTGAATCCTGCTATAGCCAATTGTCCGTTTTTGGTGTAGCGCAATCTGCGAAATGCGTAAAATCTGCAGAAGATGTTTTGAGAAAGACTCTTGGAGCGTTGGTGCGGCATCCATCGACATTCACGGCACTTGGCCAGTCTCGAAGCTACTTCGAAACAGGCGCCGTCTTGCAAAAAACTCTCGCCGGTCTTTTTCAATTGCGAAACTGGTGGTTTGCGAAAGGGACGTTCGCCACTGCCGCCCGGGCCATTGTTACCTCCGTTCGAGCTGTCGTCTCTGCGTTCCTTTTTTTGACGAGGCTGTTGATCATCGCCTCCTACATCATTGCCCTTCGTAGTCTTTGGTCTCCTACCACGTTTCCTAGGTTCCTTGTTACTTCCTGTACAATATTGTTATATCTCGCTTTATCAAAAAAGTTAAAGCTATTTTGCTACGATCTTTACGTGATTAGTGCAAGTCAGTGTTAAAAAGCTCGTAATACTATATCACGTTGTCAACGTTGTCACGTTGTCACAATTAATTAATATATATCATCATGTCTAAATGATAATAAATATACAAACTATATGTGTACATTAGCGTAATGATATAATTAAGGAACAGGGTAAGTGCGTGAGAGATCGAATTATTGGCTGCACCTCAACGGACTAGACAACTGAGACATCACTTTCTGTTTATTGTCTGTGATTCGCCTATTCTTCTAAATCTGTTGCAAATGTAAAAGTACATGCCAATCACAGACAGTAACTGCAAAACAATGTTTCAACTTGAATCCACTGAACGCAACCGTTGACTCGAATCAAGTGATGAACTCGAAAACAAAATATATAAGATCTTTCCAAGAGCTTCTAAAATTTTCATTTATCTCTTAAACAAAAGTACACGATTCCACGACATTCAAATATGCGTGATCTGTCTGTCATTCTTAATTCTCGAGTTCTCATACAAGCTCTAGAAAAGGAATAATCGTACGATCATGGAACACGGACCACTTACCCTGCAAGTGAATAGTTAGTTCACCTGACGGGAAGTCCATTTACAAGAAGCTAACTAACCGTTTCCCGACGAATTGTTGGAATTAGCCGTAGTGTGTCGAACCCTGGACGTTGGTTGGATGGAACTCAACTGTTCGCTGGTGTCACTCGCAGAGCCTGCCTCGCTCTCATTGCTGGACTCGCTGCCTGCACCAGCTCTGCTACTCTGCTTGTCTTCTTTTCGCCTCCGCTGATCTTCGGCGGCTGTTTGTTGCCTCCGTGGGGCTCCCTTCTTTCGTTTTACCTACCACAGGGTACAGATTATTAAGTAGTCAGGAAGTTCATGCTCTTGCCGCATCTACTAGCCGAAGCTACTAATCGGCTACACTACTGCTCCCAGCGCTACTATCCGCTATATAAATCTAAAAATCTATACTTAAAAAATCTACTTAACTCTCTAAGCAGTTAAGAATTACAGTGCTATCGTAAATAAAAATAAGCATCACAATGTATTTTAGATTTTATCACGCATTTGTACATTTCATCACATCTACAAAGAAAACTACTATTTACTTGGAAATTATAATTTTCTTTTAAAGTTTTTACTTCAAAACATTTATAAAACCTTATTTTAAAGTCGGGTTTAAAATATTAACTCTGGAATGCTCACACACTGGAGTGTTTTCTCGTAACTTCATATTACTTTTTTGGCTTGTACAACAATGCAACAGGTGATGTTTTATATCATGCAACTCCGAGAACTGTGTTTAAGTCAAAGCAGAATTACACAATTACGTTTTGATACAGGATTTTAAAAAAGATCTTATCCAATTTTTCTTATTTCCTCACGTACTCTTTTCAATACTCTTTTACAAAAATCGTATATGAAATATCTAATGTAACATTTATGTGTGTATATTTGTATATTTATTTATAAATATCTAGTCTAAATTTTGACAATTTATTATTCTAGTATTGTAATTCCAAACGCATGCAACGATGTAAATCGATTGAGCCGAAAGATCGAAACTACTGTGTGAATTTTTCGATCCACGCCATAAGAATAGAGGTTAAGTCGCACACGCGACAATACACGAATGACGAAATTTGTAAAAATATTGAAGATATTTACCCCTCTGCAGTGTTCGGCCATTGTAAGACTTATTATTCGCGAGTAATAATCGACTTTATTCAAACGAATCTTGCGTGAGAATGAATAAATCGACCGTTTATACTGGATACGTGACAAACGCGCTCGTGCAATGTCCGTTAGCTTGTGTGATTCATACATGCATCACGTAGAAAATGGCGCATTCCTGCGCAGTATTTGAACTTGACCACTGCGCAACACGCGTTAGACCACGTTGAAAAATCTAACCGGAAATCCAAGTGCGACTTTTTAACGGTAATATTTGAAGGTACGTTATAATTAGGTACATTATAATTAGTTTGAAAAACGTCGTGATAACAACCACGTGATAATGTAAAGTTGTTTATATTCGTTTTTTTAATACTATCTTGATATTAATTTTATTGTTTAAAATTATCGTTCTCGAATTTTAGATTAATGAAAAATTTTCTAAACTTATACTTTGAATACTACTTGTTTCAAATTTTCTTCCAAGTTCATATAATTAAATGCAAAAACTTTAATATGTAATTATTGCATTCTCAATTAATGACTTTTAATTTGTTGTTTAATTTAATGTGTTGTCAAAAATTTATCATATATATATTTACAATAACAATTTCTTGGTAAGAACTAAGAGAGGACACACATGTTGCAGTTGCGCACAAACCAATCACATGAGAACGAAAAGATCACGCTGTTTTGCTATTGGGTTTCGTGTAATGTGCAACGTGTCCTTTGGAGACAACGAG
Source organism: Pseudomyrmex flavicornis (assembly GCA_014825475.1). Classification (NCBI taxonomy): domain Eukaryota; kingdom Metazoa; phylum Arthropoda; class Insecta; order Hymenoptera; family Formicidae; genus Pseudomyrmex; species Pseudomyrmex flavicornis. Next base: position 49,375 of record QVNW01001095.1, read on the forward strand.
ATTCAACTAAGCAAACGATAAATGAACTACACATACACATCACACACAATTCTTTCTCTTCTTCTCTCACGTTTCTATCTACAAAACATTACAAATTAATACATAGCATGTTTACGTGGTACAAACTTCTCTACAAAAAAAAAAAAGAAGAGAAAAAAGTTAGTATTGTGAACTTGTGAAATACGGAAGTCACATTATGTAAATGTGTGCGCGCGCATACAGATGAAATTGATCACTTCTGTACGGGGATGTTCAATTGATAAAATTTATCTTCAATATTCATATTTGAAACGTCATAAAAGAGATTTTGAAACAGAACAGATCTAAAACATAAGATATACATGTTATTCGTTGAATATAAAATCAACAAAGATTTTATATTTTTTATAAAAATCTAATTGTTTTATTTTGTCAAGTTGTTATTTAATCAAGTTCGAGGAATTATATACCACGTAATACTACTCATAATATTGCATGTGCATATACATGCACGAATTGCACAGATGCAAATATATATTAAAAATAAACAGAAATAACTTTTAACGTAACTTCTAGCGACCAACATTTCTACGACACGCTTTGCATGAATAGATACCTTGGGTGGTTTGCGTTTAGGCGGCGACTTCCTTTCCGGGTCGCTGCTAGACGAATCTTCCTGCGCAGCTTTGCTGGCATCGGTGGCGTGACCGTTTAACGACTCCTTGTTAGCCGGTTTCCGACCGCTCTTACCAGTGACTTTACTCTTGTTGATGCTATTCACAGCCATGCTACCGATATTCTGAATCGAATTAACCGCGCTAGGTAGACAGGTGGTCGGCGCACTACTATTATTCGACGACGTGCTGTTGCTGTCCTTGTTGTTTGTTTCACGAGAAATGTTCAAAGGTAACGTGACACAGGAAGCGCTGCCGCTCGTATCTTCGGTGCCGTCCGCGCACCTCGAGTGTCTCTGCAGCCACTGTTTCTTGAGCTTGTGCACTGGATAACTAGTGCTGCTGGGCGGCCTTGGCGCTGGACTGTTGGACTTCTCGCTGTCCACGCTGGTGTTTACCTTGGCGGGCGTTCCAGGCGCGCTTGGTGCCGGACTAGGTGCCGTCGACGGCGCCGGGCTCGGTATTGGGGCCGGGCTCGGTGCCGCGCTGACCGGCGTTGGATTCAACGAGCATACGCTGCCGGTGCTAGCAGGTCGCACAGATCCGTCGCCGCTAGCGGTTCTCGGCGCTGGACTCTCCGCCGTCACCGTGCGCTGCTCTTGCGTCTGATTGTTATTCGGTTGCGCTAACAACGCCGCGGTGTTCACGACGGTAGTGATAGACGTTGCGGCTGAAGCGATGAGCGGGCTTGGCTCGCTCACCCTGGACAGAACGGGCGAACCAACGCATTGCAAAGACAACGGTTGTGGTTCTTCAGTTCTTCGTTTTTTACAAACTTCTAAAGATACAGGTTGATTGCCGATCGTATCGGATAAAGGTGTTGGCGCTTTCCTCTTCGGTGAGCCCGATCTCTCCACAGGTCCAAGATCAAGCGGTTGCGTTTGGAAGGCCGTAGTGATCTGAGATTGCGTGTGTTGCTGCATCGTTTGGCTAGGTTGATGAGGATTTGTATTGAGATGTGCCGAATGAGCAGGATGGGCGATTGACCTTGAGTGCGGCGCCGAGGTAGCCGTGGGCGGCGAGCTGTGCAACGGCGGCGGCGGTAACGGCAGCTTCGCGCCCGGTAACGAGCCAGCGAAGCCAGCGCGACTATCATAGACAGACCGACTGCTGTGCGCAGGCGGCGGCAGCGGCAGTGGCGTCGGCGGCGCCCCGTGATGATGAGGCACTTGCTGGTAAGGCGAACTGCCGGCCTTCGAAGTCAACGGTATCGGCGCTGCGACAGGCGGCTCCGAGGCACGGCACACTGGCGTACCGGTCATGATGCCGGAGTTAGGCTTGCCGTAGATGTGCGGTGGCGCCGGACTGCTGACCTTCGGTTTGGAGCCAGCCGGTGGCGGCGCAGCATAGTGAGACGACGCCGTTGGCGAGACCGTGGGCGGATGCGAATGAGAATACGGATACGTGGACTTGGTTGGGCCGTACGCGATCGTGGGATCCGGCCTGCTGATATAACGCGGATCGGGTGGCGAGGGATGCGGTGGTGGCGGTGGTTGATGAGGATGCTGCGCCTGAGTGTGCGGGGACTGACGGGGATTGTGCGAGATTTGAACCGGCGCCGGCGCCGGCGCCGGAGGCGGCGGCGGTGGATGACCGTGCGAACTCGATAATTGCGTCGTCGTCGTTGGCGCGCCACCGCTACTTCGATGATGACTCGCGGACGGCGGGATATTCTTTGCTGTCTGTAAACTGTCTAAATGTGTAGGATGTAGATGCGGACTCTGTGTTGGACTCCTGTACTCGTACGACTTGTGCTGAGACTGAACGTTCAGGTAAGACATTATCTTTGGGCTGGACGAGTGCTGCTGCACCGATGCTTTCGGCAGCTCTCTGCCCTCATTCTTCACGATCACCGAGCTTTTGTGGTCCGACAGTAAGGAGGGCGGATTTTGTAACACCTCTCTACCGGGATGGTGTTCCCTATCGAGGCCTCCGGAAAGTCCGCTCTTGCTCGATAGTGACTTTTCCGGCAATTTATTTCTCGTGAAGACATTTTCCTTCAGATATTGCGTCTGAGGCGTTATTTCTGCCAAGTAGGGGATGGTAAACATGCTTACGTTCGGCTCAGCCTTTGGCAGCGAGCTGTGCGTCGGACCCACCACCGACGATTTCTCGTGGACGCCGACCGGCAGCGACGACTTCGACGTTCTTGAGTGCGCTGGCGGTGGCGGATATTCCACTTTCCCGGGCACGCTCGAAGGTCGAGAAACCTACAACAAAAAAAGAAAAAACAAATATCGATTCGTTCAGAAGCAGCGATTATACGATGTATCACTCGCATTGACACAAAAACAACGTACCTGTTGAGCCGGCGGCGCACTGGTCGCGTAGTAGGCGGCCCTCTGCGCGGCAACGTGATCTCTGGCCTCGACTCGGTGCAGCCTTTCGGCCGCAGCCAAATGTTCTCGTTCACGCTCCCGTTCGCGCTGTTCCCGCTCGCGGGCGTCTCGCTCCCGTTCACGTTCCAGTGCCTCCCGTTCCTCGCGTTCACGGTGCTGTTGCGCCACGGTCACGGGATGCGCGGCGCCGGTCGTTACCGGCGGACCACCGGGATGGCCGTGATGACCGTGTGCCGTCAATCCCGAATGCGATGGCGGTGCCCCGTGCGTCCTTCCCGCCCCGGGCGGCGCCATCGTAAGGAAATTGTTCCATGGCATTGTCATGCTCCTCTGTGGGACATAAGATATCTACTTCAATCAATACTGCCAATCACTTTCGCCACTTATCGCTACGATAACAATTTCTCATCGTTCGAGGATGATGATGTAAAGAGAAAAAAAAAGAAACTCTTTCCTTTGCGTATCTTTCTTTTAGACCTCGCTCACATGATAATCGTTATCGCGTCGTTTCTCGCAATCGAATGAAAGGAAAATTTTATATTTAGGAAGCCGGAGGAAAAATGAGATGTGATAACGCGTCGTTCCCCGACACGACCGGGGAAGATACGTATTAATAAAAGACATCGATTATATTGAATCTGTCAACATAAAATCGAACGTAATAATTGTGCAAATACACAACGCAGTTGTGAAACATAATAACTGCGTGACTCATCTTTCCGCCGGCAATGTCAGCTTTATTTGATATTATTGAGTCCGAAGTTTGCTTTGAGGATTCTTTGCAACGGAATGGAGTTTTTGCTGCGAGAGGAGAAAAAAAAAGCAACGTTCGAACATAATAAAAATCCATCCGTAATATTCGCTAGAAAAACCTTGAATGTAAATTTATGTTTATTGCACTTTGCATTTTTCGAACGTATAAGTACGTTCACGACGTTTCGGAGTTAACGTTATCGTCATTGTCTGTTGTTATGCAGATATGCAGTCGAGACGCAGGCGAGTCACTCAATTGACGCAAACAACGAACGAACACACAGAAACGCGCATGACACAGTGCGTTATCTCACCCGTATGTGCAATAATTTACATTGTTCGAGGCGAAAGAATGCGCGACACGACAAAAATAGGCGAATCAACGATCTTAGCGTCGTTTCGACTATGCTTTTTTAGATTTGCGCACATAATAGCGCCGTGCGCTATTATTACACAGCACATACTCGCGAGATTTGTAATCACGTGATTTCAGAGTATCACGTTCCGATTGCGTGGTTACCCCAAATTTTCTTTACCAGACGTGTTTCATTAACATAAACGCCACAGACACATACATGCTACCATCATAGAGTTTTACGATGCGACGTACCGATAAAGCGTACTACGCTATACTATGATTGCCGGAGCAAACTTTCCATACATAATACGTGTCATCGATTAATTGCGCCGCTCGTGCGCCGTTTTTTTCTCACCCACCTCGATTTACGTGCCGTAATTGCTGCACATGAATTAACGCCGGACAAAAAATATTGACATGCACAAAGAGCAATCTTTCCTCGTGAGATATTTGATGATATTCGAGAGCCAAGCTGTCAGAGAAATTTTTCTTATCGGGAATAACAACACACAATTTATATTTCAAATGTACGTGAAATATTTTTAAGAGCAAGTTTTTTAAACGCAAACACGCGTTATAATTGGAATTGAATTTAATTCGAAGATCTACATCTGAGATGCTCGGTTCGCATATCTCTCTTTATCTCCTTGTGAGTTTAATTGGAAAAAAATCATGGATCAGAAGCCGAACTTTTTCCGTGGGGAAATAATACACTAAGTTTGATGAGAGAGATATCAAGTTTTCAACGCAAAAGAAAGATAATCTTTCATCGGATCGCACAATTATTCACTGTGACGAATCGATCGCGACCACTTCAGTCCACGTTTAACTGTTGACTGACTCCGAAATCTGATCTCTCACTTGCTTCGATATTGAGTAATTTAGGCCTTTTCTCACTCTTCGGCGCCACGCTCTCTCTTTCTACTACTAATACCGCATTCTCAGTTCGAGGAATCTCCTGACGCGGAATGTTAGCCCTGGAGATGGAAACTCGTTTGGAATTTTTGATACCTGCGTGGCCCCGCGCATTTTCCTACGAAACCTACGAAGAAGAAGAGAGAATCATGAAGGCGTGATGAACGCCTTCAGCTAGAACTTTAAAGTGTAAGACACAGCAGGTTTGGTCCGACGATTAGCCTGCAACCTACAATTTACCTGAATATCTCATTAGGCTGACTTATAAATATAATGTCTGACATAACACAGTTGTAAATTTTGATTTGATCGATAAGTATATCACTGACTTGCTTAATCTCCAATTCTTATCTATCGTTAAAACGATAATCGGTTTTTATCGAAAATAACACACACGATATCATGTGTGACAAAGCACAAGATTATTAAAGATCGATTAACAAACACAGTATTTACATCAATGTTACAAGATTTTAAATTGATTGTTTTCTCAAGAACTAAGCCTTACACGAAAAAAATTCTGTCCTGCATTTTCGACTTATTTTCGCGCAGAGTCACTCTTTTCCGTTTGTGCCACGTGTCCTGCCGCATCACGTATGACACACATACACGTACGTATGCTTACGTAAAATACGTAATTTTTTTTCTTGCCAAATTACTCGAACCATTTGAACGCGCGAAGTGGTCTCTCGTATCGAGTCGCAGTTCCATTGAAAGAAGACCGGAGATCGATCAAGAGCAAAAGTTCGAGATAAACGAATTGAAACCCGTGCAAGCACCATCGCTAAAAGAGAAGCGGAAGATTTGTGTGATTAACGGTCGCGCGAGATTGCATTCAGACCGACTGACTTCGTTAACGCTCTACGCCAGCCAGCGTGAGAGGCCTCGAAAGTACACTCTTCACGAAGTTACCGAACGAACTTCGACGTGTAACTAAGTAACTTTCTCGGGAGGATCAAACAAACAACTTCCGCTCGCTCTGCCGACGCTCGTCGATTAAACTCGAGGGAACTCGTTTCTGGAGCGAGACTGGAAGGTTGTAAATTAATGTAATCAAGTAACCCGTATGGCAAGTCACGAGATGAGAGAGACAGTTGCCTCGACCGTTTTCCATAGGATTTCGGAATACCGATAGATGTATCAGTTTAGCGAAGTTGCACCACGCGCCTCGGCGCGAGCGTTAACAAAGCGTTTCGAATTCAACGACGAGCGTTTTTCAAACAAAAACTTGAAACACCTCTCCAATTTTTCTCTGAATACTTTTTCACGACGATTTTTCTCTGGCGAGTTTGAAAACTTCAGTTTTTTTTTAAAAACTTGTTAACCGGATGTCACTTCTCACAGAAGAGGCGAAACTCGGGAATTCTTGTATCGGGCGAGAATTACGTCAAGGTCGTTTCAAGATCTCTCACGAGATATAATTGAACAGGGCGCGTCTCTCCGCGGAGAATTTTAACGAGGCCAAGAAGCTCGCAAGCTACAAATCTAATATTAGATGCGAAAGGAAAAAAACAGTTTGCTATGCTAATCGAGACGCGACAAAATGTCAACCCACCTTCTGTGTTTACCTTGACGCTCGCGTCATCTCGCCCCCCGTGCGCGCATAAAGACGCGCACGTGTGCGCGTCGCGTCATTTTACAAAAGAAGATGCAGCGAGCGCCAACGCGCGCCACAAAAGCCCGCAAAGTCCTTGTTAAAAGCGCAAACGTAACGTATACATTATCAAGCTATACATATACTCGTGTGAATCTAACACCGCTATGTCGTATCTCGTGTGCGTATCTCGAAGGCATATCGATCTAAAAAAAAGCTCACACACAGAAGCGTCTCTTTTACATAAGCGCACTAATACTAGTTATTTATAATGTTATTTATTTATAATACCGTGTAAAATCTTTCAAAATCGTAACTCTCGTAAAAAAAAGGCACAATGTGTATATATATATATGACACACGCTATAAAAAATATAAAAGATATTTTTACAAATATGTTATCACACTCTGATACAAGACACACACAACCATGTATTTAAATATGAAAACCGTGTAAAGGAAACTTGAGATAAAACACGGCACTTTATAATATTTCACTTTGCAGTCTATTATTTAATGACAAATTTATTGAATAATTCTCCCCTCGCGCGTCCACACGCGTTTGGCAAATGACAGGGATACACATAATAGCAATTTGGCTCGCTCTATCCGGAGTGCCTCAACCTATACTCAAATACTACTACGGACATGTAGTGCTTCACGGTATAGTGCGGTGATACTTGAACACGCCACCGGCTGCGTGTCGTGCACGATGTAGGACGCGACACGAACGAATCGAGCATCGCCGACATCGGGGCGGAGGAGAGGACGCGGGAACGAAGAGGCATCAGGGAACGGAGACGGATTATGACCGATTGCACGTAATAAAAGCGGCGTGCCATTCAGAGTCAATCAAGTGCCGCTCGCTATTGGTTCGTTGACTTTCTCCTGCTCTGAACTCTCAACTCGCGCCGATTAACTTCTCACGCGAGCTGCGTGCTTTTACACACACCGGTCTCTCCCGTTCGCATGACACGCGCGCGTGTGCGTTATTTATACATTATATCATTATATATACGTACGTGTGTGTATACACACGTACGAGAGATAATCGTTGTATTATTATTTTACAACGCGGTAATTTTCGCTATATTTCAGTAGAAAAGATACATGTACACGAGGAAGAGAGAGATCTTGCAATCGCGCCCGAGTCTCGTGTCCGGAATACGAACGCTCGAGTCACGTTTTACCGTAAATGCTAATGTGTAATCCGGAGTAGAAATTGTGCCACGCGGCAATTCAAGCGCCAATTTCGTGAAACATCAACATTTATCGTGTGTATCCGGAATACACGATTAAATGAAACAAAAAATAAAAAAAAAAACAAAAACTTTCTAAACACATAGTCGTGAGCGAGTGTTTGAAGATATCGTCGCGAAGAGCTCTTATCGCGCGTTGAAACATTGAAAACAAATCTAATCTGTCACAAGATCGATAAAAACAGATTGGCAGTTTTTCGATTCGCCACAAAGAAGATTTTTCGTACTAAAATAGATGCGCAAGATAACACAACTATGACAAGGACGAACCTCGTAATAATAAAAAAAAAAAAAAAAAAAAAAAGTATCGCCGATTTAAAAAGCACGCTGTGTAATAAAATCATAGTGTCAATATAAATATAATACGCTGCACGCTTTTGTGAATCAATTACAATGCGCGATAAGAATCCGCATATTCCTTTCATTCCTCATCGCGACGAACATCGTCGTAAATGTCATACCTTCCGTTCGTGCCGTCGCTCCGATTACCGCGCCTTACCTTCTTATCAACGCGCGGTTTTATTGCGCGTGTTATTACAGAGAGGAAATGATTTGCGGATGGCGCGCAAGTCTGAGTCATATCCAAAGGAAAGTTTAGCCTCGCGTTCCGTAATACGATCGACGACGCGAGAATAATGGAGAGCGTGTGTATGTTAGCAGCGGAGAGAAAGAGAGAGAAAGAGACGGACTTTTGCGTCGCCGAGGGTGTCGAGTGTATCGGGGAATCGCGACGCGACGCGATGGCGAACGTGATCGAACTTCACAAACACGGTCGGCGATTGCCCGAGTCACCGAGCTCAAAGGTATATGCTCCGGAGTTTTTTTGCCGTCAAGGACACTCGTCAAACGGTACGGGATTGACGATCATAACGGCACCGCCTCTCGCTGATTATCCACTTTTACAAGCGCCGTCTGAAAGTAGCACGTGTCCTTGGGGCGATCAGCAAACGATATTAATAGATTAAAGGATCGCGATTAAATTGTTCGTTGCATAAGCGGGGCCGGGCAGAAAATAAATTCATGTCACTCGTGAGAGAGACACGCCGAGAGATAAAATCCGTATCGATACGCGCAAGAGAGCGTTTTGTGTGTGTGTGTGTGTGTGTGTGTGTGCGTTTCTCGAAATCAAAAGGAGATTTCGCTATCTACCTTTCCACTCGTTTTGCATAAGCTTCCTTTCCGTTTGTTTTCATTTCGTGTGTAACATCAAAAGAAAGCGCTCTGAGGAATCGGGAAGTGCAATTATACGGTTCACTTTTTTTTGCGTGCAGAAACGGCAAGGCCAGAACGGCAAACCCAGTCAAGAAATATTTTTGTAACACAAGGGTCCGTCGCAATTCTTTGTTCCCGACTCTCTCTCTCTCTCTTTCTTTGTGTGTCTTGTAGTGGAGGTTTTTTCTTTTTTCAGGAAGACGTCCTACTGTGCGAAAACTCCGTCATTTGTTATTGCGTGTAAACAGAAGAAGTGAATGTAATCACAGCCACGAGACCTATTGTGTTTCAATTCATGGGAGACCTACTGTGATGATTAATGTGACGACAAGTTTTAATCTCTAACTGACCTTTTTACAGTCAAAACATACTTATCTGGATTCCGAGAAGAAGTGTATTTCCTAGACATAGTTTTAAAGGGCACGTGCGCTTTTGTAGTAGCTACTACAAAAGCGCACGAGCCCTTTAAAAAAAAAAAAAGTTGTTGATGTCCCCACACAAAGACCACCTATATCTCGGTCAAATTTCACACTTTTTTTTTCGAAAGGTCGGAGTCAGCTGGCTCTTAAATGCCTGATGCGTATCGTAATTGCAACCTTCGTTGAAACTTTATCGCAGCTTGTAATTGCGTTTCGAGAATTCCGAGAATTTTTTTCATATCGAGACATGAGATAAAGAGAAAGAGAGAAAGAGAGAGAACGAGGAGAGAGCTAATCAGTCATCGAACGTCGCGAGCAACAATCGAAGGCGCGATAAAAAACGTCTTGCGCGCTTATCGATCGTATAATAAACGGCGAGACGTTATCGTCATCGATTTACAACATTAGTCTGAGTGACAAGTGAATACACACACCCGCTTGAATAAACACGCTCTATCGTGGGAATCTGAGCAATTTGCGATTGCTATTGTTCCGCTTGAGGTAAACATCGCGATAACGGAGCATTGATCAGCCACGTGACGCCGCAAGTATCCCCACGACACGTGAAGACTCTGTTAAAAGTCCTTCATTGGAGATTAAAGCATCTCGATTAATAGGATGATTTTGCAACAAACAAGAAAAGCGGACGAGGGAAGTTTATTCATCGCGGAATAAATAATTTAGTCATATTTTCATTTAAAAAATTAAAATTTAAAATATTAATTAAAAAAATATATATATAATATATTTTCATGTTAAAAAATATGAAAATAATTGATAATTGTGTGTACGAAAGGCGATCCACGTGGAAATCGGCGGCATGAATATGCCGACGAATGGGACGTATAAATAAATGCACACTTATGTAAACGAATTCCAATAATTAAGACGGTCGCGATATTCCGATTTCCTTGAGCGTTTTTTGCGGGGCTAGAAAAAAAAAATTTATTCCAGTTTTATATGCTGTGTCGTAAATAAATTTATTCCGCCTTGTTTCTGCGGCGATTATTTTCACGCAAATATTCAAAGGAGACAATAATATCAGTTTGCATCGCAAGTGCATTCTAATCGGGACTCGCTACGAGACAAGAGGGCGCGCGCGAATTGGCTTTCAAGAGTACACTCAGCGGAAATTGAAACCGCTACAGTTTCGGGATCAAGTTTACGGTCTCGCGAGGCTGCGAAATTGCGCCGCACTCGAAAAACTCGCGCAACAAAATCATAAACGCGCCGAATTCTTTCGCGAAAAAATTTTCGCGTAGCGCCGAGAGAGAACGCTGAGCGAACTGCGCTCGCTCGGTTATCTTATCGTTTTTTATATAGACGGCGTGAAAATATTACGCCGCGGGGCAAACAGATAGTGATAACTTGTTCACGATAAGAACCGGAGCCGTTTGGGCTTATTATTTTTATGGCTTTGCAGACGCGCTTCAGTGTGTCGTAACATTGAAATGTGCAAGAGACGTATGCGCCTTTCACCCGATGTTATTTATCTAGCGAGATAAAATTCCGAGATAAAATAACGACTAACTTATTAATTGACAGTTGATAATTGTATACTTACGTCGCGACGGTTGTTATTAAAAAGATACCAAGTTCTAAAATTTATCTCGTCTCGGTGACGTATCGTACGCTGAATATTTCGTTACGAATATTCTCAGAATATATTTTTGTACCAAGGTAAATATCTTTTAACGCGATCATTGAAAAAGTTGATTACTTTGCGAATGCGCGCCCGTGTACCGATGTATATATACATAAAATAATTCCTGACACATTTTTGTGAAGTTAATTTCCTCATTTAGAGATCGAAATAGAGTCTCTTCGTAATTTGATACTTTCCATTCCACAAATATAACGGAATACATAAATTTCTGAGACGCGAAGAGTTTCTTTCTCAATTAAGTTTTTATAGTTTAAAAATAAAGCGATAAAATATGCGTCTTCGCCGTGTTATTTTTATCTCAGTGTATATTTTTTTATTCTTATCTTTTCCTCACGTATAAGTAAGGAAAAGATAAGAATAAAAAAAACGAGAACATCGTCGCAAATTTTGCTTCGCGTGGCGACTAAAAAACTACTACAACACGCCACCGTGTAAATCTTTTTGATTCACGGACACACATACATCTTTCTTTCTGCATTGAATTTAGAAGAAGCTGCGCGAAGCGGTTCGCGAGAGAGGCTGAATTCCGCTGACGACACTGTTAAGGAAGCTCGGAGGCTTCCTATGTGCTTGACACACACAGCACGAGACGAAACGCTGATTACACACTCTTCCTGTTGTATCGCGTTCGTAGATTCCCGCTATCATCATTTCACGAGCGCACATACGCACACACACACACACACACACACACACACATTTTTTTCATGATAAATACTGTACGTTCAAAGAATAAAACTCAGTTTTTGTGTCGATATCAAATTACCACGGGAGCAAACATTTTATAACATCAAAAAGATAAAAACTTTTTCTGAAAGTTAATATCTTTTGTAACTTCGATTACATCTTCTTTTCGCAATTTTTTGCCATGTGTTTTACGCACATTCTCGATCTGCGGTTTAGCTCTCTACCTATCGTTTCGCACCTGAGATTTACTCCAAAATCTACTCTCGCGCCATACGCATGTTACACGCTAATGTAACTAGCACTTCTGTTTACAACATAATATACTTAGAAGTGTTTATTTAATATTTAATTTCTGTCTGTGTAACGCAACGAAAGGTCGAATCTTACAAGATGACTTGTGTATATTCTCAGAAAAGAACCGATTCGGAATATATTTCGCATATCATTTCGGCAAAACGTCGAAGAAGTACAGGATGACACCAGATGGTAAATAATAATATGATGAGCGCGCCGATGCAGTCTTTTCGAGACTGTCGTCGCTGCACATATTGAACACGCACACAACACAGCACCTGTCTATTTAAATGCCAGATGCATAACGGAATCTTTGAAATTCTATTGTGCATTTCTATTCAGCTCGACGCACAATGGCACACACAACAATTACTGAAATTCTACGTACAGTTGCGCGTTGTATTAAAAAAAAAAAAATGAAAAAAATGAAAAAAACATTATCTCACACATCCGATCTCTTAATAGCGTTCGTCGTGTAATTCTTCTGCAACGCTAATAATCGAGTCTAAATTTTCCACCGCAACATGTGTATCACGTCGCAATCAGCGAAACGTGAAGGCTCGCAAAGAGTTCTTGTTTCTCTTACGTGCGTGCGATAAATAAAGAATAAATAAAATTTCCGAGTAGCATAAAAATTAAATTGCGTTCATTATACGCTCGTATATCGCGGAGAGAATGAGCAATTGCCGAGGCATGTGCACGCGCTACGTAGCGGAGAGCATATTGTGTATTTCGATACCGTCGAAATAAAAATGTTTCGTCCGAGAGAGTCGAGAGAGAAACAAAACCCGTTTTCCGAGGCAGAATTGTCGTAATTATAAAAAAACACTAGCTGTAATACGCGGATTCGTTTCTTCGAAAACGTCTGTGTCATTAATTTCCACAGAGTACCGGGCACGGCACTTCGAGCCGGCCTGAAAACCTTGACTCAGCCGCGTGAAGAGGAAAAGAAAAAAAAAAAAAAAAAAAGACCGAGTGCTCCTTGCGCAACGCTGAATAAACGCGCGCGAGAGAGCAATGGCGTAATCAAAGTTTAACAGCCTTTTGCACGACTCGGCTCGAGGAATCCCTTCACCGTCTGAGGAATCGATTATCTCGCCTCTCATCCGCTCGAAACGAAGATCAAGATCGATAATACATATATTTACACATTTTTTTCTCGCCTCCGATAAATACACCATTGCGCGAAGAGACGCGCGTCCTCCTTTGCATGCGATTAATGCGACACTGCGCGCGCGACATTGCGTCATCTTTGTCGTGCATGTTGAACAGGCACGGTCAAAGGTATCGCAACCTCAGTCGCGATGCCACGACCTTGCCGACTGCTGCGTTGCACCGCGACGATGTCGCCGACCTAGGAAACACGAACAGATATCTCTCTACCTAACGGGTCGCCTAATTTACACTCCGAGACGAGAACATACTCCTCTCTTCCGCGCGCTACCAACACGCGATCAAACGAGATTAGAGCTCCGTAAATCGTGTGTGCGTGCGTATGTGCGCGCGCGCGCTCGTAACTCGAACTAATCCGCCTAATACGTCGTCCGTTACGGACTCTCGGACTCTCCGTGCCGCGGCGATGTGTGTTCGCATATTACGCCATCACCTCGGTCGCCCTCATGCATACATATGTATTAAGCCACATATGTACACGGTGACCATATCTCTCCCTCCTCTCTCTCTCTCTCTCACCCTTCCACATCGTATGTATGTGTGTGATCGTATGTACGTGCGGCTTTTGTGTCATCCGCTTACACGAGGAGAGCCGCGCGCGACTTGCTTTCGCGTATATTACGGATAACTGTACTGCCAGACTTCTCTTCGGTATAGATATCGCGTGCACACGTGTGCACGTTGAAACGCCTGGATGCGTACAAGTGCACACGCGCAAGTGCATATGTACACACGACGAATATAGGAAAGAGACGAGGGGGCGATATATTTATGCGCGCGCATTTCAGATACGTCGAGAAGAAGACCGTGTGTTTTCACATAATTCAGATGTATACATACAACATATATGCATGTGTGTGTGTGTGTGTGCGTGTGTGTGTGTGCGCGCGCGCGGACGACGTGGTAATTAACTTCGCGCGGGATTAGAAGGCGTGGGTACCACGAGCGAATTCACGGCGAGTGAACGAGTTCGCTAACGGCGAGCGAACGTGAGGCGAAATTCCGAGCGCGAACGCGCGTTTCTGGAAGAAGACAATTGCGTTGGCGCGTTGTGCATGGTGCAAGTTTACGTTTCCGCTCATTTCTCTTTCGCAATATGTTAATTATCCCGCTGTGTGACAAACGCGCGCGCGCACACACAGAGTCTCGCGGATTATTTTGCGCGATATGCTTGGAATGCGTACGAAAAGAAAAACACTGAAACTTGATTCAGTAATTAAAGCGTTAAGTGAGCAAAGTAAGTGAAGCGTTAAAGTTACAAGAATTAAGAAGTAAAAAGTTTCATACTTGTGACGCTTGTACAAATCAAGCTACATCGTCGGAATAAGAGAGTGCGTGTCCTTTCGCTATTCCGATAAATATTCGAATTGTGATGTGGAAATATAAATATATATATATATATATATATATATATATATATATATATATAAA